>WAAE01007662.1:1382-86736 GCA_013400495.1 Nicator chloris
GAGAGGAGAGGAGAGGAGAGGATCTGTGATACCCTTGCAGGAGGTCACTTTACCCAAGTGCCTTCAGCACCCAGCTCTCCTCTGCAGGTACACAACAGCAGAAAGCCATTCTCCATATTTCATCACAGTACAAGACATAGCTCAAAGCAATGCTTCAGATTTCCCCAGTTCTGCAGGACAATCCTGCCCTGGAGCAAGCTCCATCACCCATCCTGAGCCACACCTGCCTGTTTCCCCCTCCCAAAGCCAGGCAGCACCCTGGGGACGCCAAGGCTGCCTGCCCTCATGCCCTGCACCCACAGTGTGTGCCTGTGCTCTGCTGCACGGAGACAGATCCAACAGCTCCCAGCTCCCAAGGGATCCCAACAGCTCCCAGCTCCTGACCCCCACCCCACCAGGCACTACAGGCAAAGGAACCTGCAGCCTGCACAGCTCCACACAGCACAGATAGCCAGCAACCATTTAATCACTCTAATTGTATTACACAGTGCAAGTATGTTTTCCTTTTTATTTTTTGTTTAGGTTTTAAACAAAACAGTTCAGCTCCTTACTGTGCACCTGCCACTTCACAGACAGCAACTTCCACACCCAAGGGGGCAGGAATCAAATTACCCACATTTCCAAGTCATTAAATTCTGTTTCACTTTCCTCATAGGTAAGCTTAAATAGAGAGGCTGCATGTAGAGACTGGGAGAGAAAGAAAGCTCAGTCAAGTAGTGCTTTTATAAAGATATGCTTGAACAGCAACTTCAGGGTGTGCATCTCAAAAAAAAGGGCAACACCGTCCTGCAAAAGAAGTGAAGTTTCATCTACATTGCCAAGAATGTTCTTTTGGTGCTCTTGTAGTTTGAATAGATGAGGCAAGGTTTTAGAAACCAGTTTAACTAGACTTTAACAAACCATTAAGCAGATGTGAGCAAGTGTACCTTGCTGAAATATGGATTGGGAAAAAAATTAACATGGAAAAATACAAGCAAGTGCTATTAGAAATACTCTCGGGCATGTATTTCTAATAAGTGTTCTCTATCTTTTTTTCTTTCTTTTTGTTTTTTCTTAAAAGAGTGGCAAGATCAGGAAGGAGAAGGGCTGATCTATGATCTACAGCAATCTAAGTTTGCAACTTCACTGTTCTGCCAATTTCATCACTGAAGAGAACATTCTGGAAAAAAAAAGGGAAGAATCAGCTGACAGTGAATGTGGTGAGAGGGATTTATTTCAAAGCACCGTCAGAAATTTTTCTACAAAAAAATTGGACTTCATGCAGTTTAAAGTGATTTTTCACTGGTCCAAAGTGAAATATTTATGTTCCTTAACTACAGAAAACACAATGTCTTTCAATTACATAATGATACAAGAAAAGGAAAAAAGAATCCCCTGCAAATCACCCTCTGCTTTCATCTGTAACTGCTGCTAAGGGGACGTAGGGCAGGATGCAGTTTATGTATTTTGGTACCTAAGTGGGTCCCATGAGCTTCCAGCAGCTGAACACTGAGTGCAGGATAAACCTTGTGCAATTCCCAGCACTGAGCAAAGCCAGCACTTGAGGACTGCAATCACTCATCATACTTTTGGAAGTGTTTACTATTTTTCTCTACTAGTGTGGATTCTTATCCAGGCAGATGTTTTTGCTGTGTAATTCAGCTCACAATGGATATTATGCACTTTGTTTCAAGATGCTGAGTGCTGCATTTTTTAAGGGTAGCAACAATTTGCTTGTGGCTAGAAGTATGACTCTTCTTTAAGTAAAACAGTGACACACCTAAGGCTAGATTTAAAAAAAAGCCGTGTGTAATTATCAGCTTGCTGACACAATAGGTGAAACTGTGTGTCATACTTCATTTGAAGTTTTTTTTCACCATTTCTCTTTGGAGTGGCAATTCTACCTTCCAGAGTTGATTTAGAAAAGGAATGGCCACTATAACGACAAAGATTTTTAAGTAAAGCCTTGTATAGCATTAATACTAGCTAAAATACCTTGCAGCTTTGTTGGAAAACTAAGATGTTACAAACCACACCACCTTACAGCTGCTCATTAGCAATTTTCAGCTTCCATCCCTTGTTTCTCTCCATCTCACCAATTTATTCCCAACAACTGAAGTTGTCATAGGTGGCACAGCCACAGCGCTCATTGATTTTACTACCACAGGCAGAGGGATCTCAAATATTGTCATTTGACACTTTCCTGAAAAGAAAATAATTTGTTTCCAGAAGAGGCTGGAAGGGGAAGGACACCAGCTTCTTCAGCTTCTTCTTCTTCTCCTGGTATAAACATCTGTTCCAGAGGTCCCACCAACAGCTTTGTGACCATAAAACTAAATACCACAAACCCTGAAAAATCACAAGGGTAAACCTGCATCAAGCCTATGGAGACCAACACTGCAGTATGACTGGGGGAAAGGAGTAAATGAAATATGAAATACATTGCTCAAAGCATCACGAGCAGAAGAAAAGTTCTGATAAGCAGAACAGATCAGAATTCTGATGAAGGGAAGGCTTGAACACTGGTGACACAATTGGGCTTCCTGAAGTTTCTACAAGCAACAAGCTTGTCCAACCTAAAAAGAAACCTTTAAAGCTTTTTAACTCAGAGGATGGAAGCAGAGGTTTTATTTTCATCAAGCTGCTGACCAAATCTAGAAAAATTACCAGCTTTGAACCAGACTTCAGGACAAGCCTGGCCATACCAAGACTAAAGATTTGCTGGCAGTGAGAACATAAATGTAATTCTGCAGAGCTGTTAGGACCCTGCCAGAGCCATTTGTTACCACTCTGGTCACAGGTGACAGCATGCCTTCACTGCTACCATTAGTGCTGGTTAGATTAAAAACAAGAATACAAAATTGTACCCACGGGATTATTTCACTGTGCAAATACATCTTCAGGCACCCTCAGTTAAAAATTTCATACTACATATAATTTACCATGGAATCAGCTACAAGTGAATTAAATATGACCCTTCAAAAGAAAATCTCATTAATAACTTACTGTGGCAAATGTCAGTGTTGCTAGCATGCTAAAGTGATGCAGGCCTATCCTGGAGTTTCACATTCTCTTTCCAAAAGTTATCCCAAAACAGTGGATGGCATCACATCCTAGCACAGCTTGGAGTTACCTGGCTCCTCTCCTTTACAATCTATGCCAGTGTAGATGAAACATCACCAAAACACCATGAAACACTTTATGAGAGAAACAAGGCTAAAATGTCTCAGCATTTCTTGTCTGCTCACTATGGAAAAAATGGAAGAAAAATGGAGTTTGGCCTTAAGAAGTTGGACAGCCATTTCTTAGACAGGAAGGTTTTATCAAGCTCTCAAGAAACACCAGGAGCAAGTACCACAGGACAGAGACCTGCTGGTGACCCTGCACTGAAGGACCAGCACTGAAAAGTGAAGCTACAGGGATGAAAAACAATAGAGACCAGCCAGGACACTGTGTCCAGGAATAAAAATGGATTAATTTCCAGATTGTCTCAAAGAACTTTAAATCTTCTTTAAAAAAAAGAAAGAAACAGTCATATATTCTTTGGGAATCTGCTGAGCTCAGCAGGTAGCCCTGTGTTGGCAAAGCAGGGTTTTGGATGAGACTGAAATAGTTCTGCCAGCAATCTAGAGGCAAGGAAGTCCCTCAAAGCAGATATCCAGAACCACAGATCACTGCACAGTCCAAACTTCTTTCTATTGTTTTGAAAAAGAAAATACTAAAGTCCACTGATCAAAACCCTTCTGATGGAGACAAAGCTGCCTGAGGTGCTGCTGGCAGTGGCTGTACTACAAATGCGCCAAGAAACTGTTAGAAGCCTCCTGTGTGTTTGCAGTGCAAGCCACACGTTAAGAAACCTCGAAATGTCAGCCACTGTGTGGCCAACAAAAAGATCAAACAATAAAGAGAGAATCCCATAGATGAGGAGGGAGAACATGAGACAAAAGAAAAAAGGTAAAACCAGTTTGTATCTGCAAGAATATCAACAGTATTAAGTGAAAAGTTGCAGCAACTTCTAGTCCACCATTGCAGTAGCAGAGATTTGGAAATCTCTTGAAGATTTTACTTTTGAAAGTCTTTTGAAACAGAAACCATGGATTGAAAAAGAACTACACCAGGCACTTCCATTAAGTGCTAAGTGAGATTCTGGACTCTGCTCTGCTCTATAAAATCACATGGTTTCCAAAGAGGAAAAATTCTCTCATATATTTGTTAACTTCAACTCAAACATCTTCTTAGTAACACTAAAACCCCCACTGTTCAGAAGTGCTGTGTTACTAAGAATTCAGTATTACCACATAAGGTTCTTACCCCTTTCAGAGACTGGAAGTGGTTTTATTTTTTATTCAAAATAATCTGTGAATTGGAACACTTCAAAAGGAAAATGATAATTTGTACAGAAGTAGAGCTGAGGTGTACTTTATTCTTTTAGACTTTACTTGCTCAATTTGCAAGCTGTAAGCGGGTCAATAAAAATCTGCTTTATTCTTTGCACAACACCCGTCTGAAGTCCCAGGAATCTTGGTTTGTTAGGGACAAGACACACCTGAAAAAGTAAGAAACAACCTCTTCCTTTAAGTTTTCTCCTAATATTTCCACTGCATAAAGCAATTCCTGCATTTTTGAATGGTTTGTTATTTCCACTTCTACTGAACTAAGGTCCTCTCAAATCTCTCTCCTAAACTTCTCTTCTTAAACTCCCTGAGTTGATGTCACCGAGCTCCCCACAGAGAAGGTGGATCAAGCAGACAAAAGATGACACCCTGCCAAAGCCTCTACTGATTTCTCTTATCCATCTTACAGTGAGTTTTTTGGATTTTCCTTCGAAAAACAGGTGAACAGAAGGAAATGAAGTCATCACACAGTAAGGTAAAACTTAGATAACGTTTACATTGCCACCATCCCATTCACAAACAAATCTTGACTTTTAAGCTATTCAGCATGTATGTTAGCATCATGTTATTAAAACCCTGTTTTAACAGATTGAAAAAATGACCTGTACCAGTTTCCTAGTGCCACCGTGGGTCTTGGTTTGGTTTTTTCCTAGGGACTGCAGCTGATTTTCTCAGCTGCAGTAATGTTAAAATGATAATTTTTCCCAAAATACCCTAAAGAAAGAATTTAATCAAATCTGCACAGCTGGTGTTTGTTCTCTTGTTTACGGGTAAAAGAAGTGTTAATTATAATTACCCAATCATAGTGACGGTGCGTTAATCAACGACCAGTTACGTCCAGCTCTATCCCATCACTCTATAAAAGAGACTTCATTGGTTTTAATAATTCATTATTCAACCTTGCCCACGTTAGGTTTGTCTCAGTGTGTTGGTGCCCAGCAGCGGCCCGGCTCACCTGGAGATGTGGCTGATGAAGGGGATGAGCTCGGCGGGCTCGTAGGCGCGCGCGAAGGCCCAGCACACGTAACACGCCGCGTCCCGCACGTTGGAGCCCACGCTGCACGCGCCCCTCTTCTCATCGTACGTCAGCGCCTTCAGCATCACGGGCACCACTGGGACAGCAAAAAAACCCACACAAAGCAACAGTTAGGACCTTTGAGACCAGCTCGTTCCAGTCCCTGCCGTGCTCCAAGCCCCGTCCAGCCTGCCCTTGGACACTTCAGGGATCCAGGGGCAGCCACAGCCAGGGCCTCAGCACCCCCACAAGGAAGAACTTCTCCCTGATATCTGACCTAAACCTACTCTCTTTTAGTTTAAATCCATTGCCCCTTGTCCAGTCACTACATAGTCAATAAGATTTTTCTACAGATAAAAGAGCTTCCAAAACCTGTAAGGATAATTCTTTTACACTGTTCTAGAAACACACTGGCACACTTCAAGAATATGAATGCAGGGCTCCTCAGGGGGCCTTCATTTGGTTTCTGCACATCCAGATAGCAAATCTGAATACATCTCTCTCTGGATGGCACAACTGTATTAAATGACTAATGTCTGCAGAAACAACAGCCTCTAAAAAAAAAAAGAATTTCTCTCTTGGTTTTCTTTCTTGGATCAAATTTATCAAATGCATCTTTTTTCCTTAGAAAATACTTGTCACAAGGTGATCCCATTAACAAGAAATGGGATCACTGAGCTGTATTTCATTAGCAATCTGTGCCTGGATATCCTTGAATGGATATAAACATGAAACAATTAAAACTTCCATTTGCTGTGTACTGCTGCTTTAAACAAAAAGATAGATACCATGACTGGAGAAGTGAAGTGTTACAAGGCTGTTTAAATTCATTTCAAGCTGCTAAAGAAAATCAAGCAGTAGATACAGGGATGGGTGAGATTTGGGTAATAAGAGCATAAACACTACAAGGGAGAAAGCGCAAATCCCATTCTGGAACAACAATACAGCAGAGATGGATGGCTTGTTGGACATTTCCCAGTTCCTAAAGAAACTGCAATGAAAGTATTTAAAAATGCTGCCTAGCTTGTTTTGAAAATTGCTGCATCAACTGATGAGAAAAATGGACTTTGCTGGTTCTACAGGAACACTGAAGCAGGTGCCACAGGCAATTTTGTGAAGCTGCAGCACGTTTCCCTCAGTGCAAGTGACCACCCCAGCTCCTTCCGACAGCTGCAAGCACACTCCCACCTCTGTGCAGGGAAGGAAAAGGGGGAAGGAGGCCCCTCCAGCTGCTCCTCACATTTGGATTGTCTGTGTGAAAGTAAAAGTGTAGTTTTGCTGTTTAATGTCCCAAATGCTGGGCACAGCACCCGTTTGTCAGGGTCAGGGACAGCGTGATGCTCCAGGGTCTGTTGGCCAGGGCAAGTCGAGCTCTCACATCTCTCTGAGCCCTTTTCCTACATCTGGGACTCACAGCTCTGCTCTGTGTGACTGCAAAGTCTGGAGATACAGAAAAGGAAGGAATCATCAGTGGGCACTAGGGAGGTGGCACTAACAGGGGAAACAAGGTGAAGTGTGCAGCACTAGTAATTAGAAACACAAAAATAAAAGAAACACTGATCTAGGGAGCATCTGGTAAAGTTTTGTGCTATCACTGGTTGAATATTTAGTGGTGAACCATAATGGGAAATGCTGAATAAGAACTACTCCTGACACAAGTGTGTGCATGTTCAAAAAGGTGGGTCCAGCACCACATTTCTTGCTGGGTTTTAAGAGTTATAAAAACCCAAAGGAAATACTACCCAAAATTCCAGGTTGAACTTCATTTATTGCTTTGGAGTTCCTCAAACACCATGTCAAATCTGAACCTAAAATCACTTTACCCAAAAAATCACAGATTTAAAAATCCAAAAATTTTATGAAATAGGTCTTCCAGAAGAAACTTGTTTTAGTTTGGTAAGGCAGAGACAAAATTCTTTAATTTCTGAAATTCTGAACATGCCTTTTTTATTGAAAAGCAGGAGGCTGGAAGATGCAGGAGGGAGGAGATCTGAATTGTTCCTTAACTTTACAGGTTTAATTTTAGAAGTTTAGCTTTCATTTTACAAGTTCCCATTTCTTTCACAGATCTACCGTTCTTTTAAAAAGTGTCCCACCAAAACCAGAGGATAAACAGTGCCCACTCTCAAGCTGATTATTAAAACAAAACCCACCTGTGCAGGCCTGTGAATGCTCAAGAAAACACAGTCACCTTTACCTGTAGCCTGAAGGTATCAATAAGCACCTGCTTCACCCCACCCTGCCATGCCCCAGAGCGTCACTGCAGTTGCAGCACAGCCCTGTGCTCAAGCCTTGGAAAAAAAAGAAACAACTTCTGGCATTACAAACAACAGGGTTGGGTTGGTTTTTTTCCTCATATTGGGGATGGGTTGCAGAGATATTCTGCTTTTTAAACACAGATTTGACACAGTCGGATGCTCAGCGCAGGTGAGAGACAACAAAAGTGTGGTGCAGGAGCTTGTGGAAGACATTGGATACTGAAGGGTTCAATGTTCAATTGAAATGAAAGATCCTTTACATCAGTCCTTTAAAAACATACTTTACAACAACCTCAACTATAATCCGTGCTGTCCAGAGCCCTTTGTCACTTTAACTCCACATAGTAATTTTTTTTTAATTTAGTGCAATGTTTATCATATAAAATATACAAATACAGCAGTCAAAAACACAACAAAAACCTGTTCCTCAGCCCTAGGCCTTGTCTCCACAAGAAAATTGCAAAATGTCACGTTGACCTTATTTAAATTTAAACAGATTTTCATTGGATCTGGGGTTAAATAAGAATTGTCTAAATTTAGATTCAAACTAAAATATGTGACTTAAAACAGATTAAGTCGATGTTATCTTAGACAAGCATGTTTTTATAGGGACTGTTTAGGCAAAGAAACTGTTTCAATCCATTAAAAAAAAATCTTGCAAATCCTTCTATTTTAGAATAATATAAGAAAAAGTACTACAAAGTGGATGCTTGCTACTCCTGAAGAGTGCATTGTGCAGTGTCACAGCAGGAGCAGCTACAAACACTACAATTAATCAATGATGAAGCTTACACTTAGTTATTTAGTCAACACAAAGAATAGCAATTTTGTTCTTCAAATTTTTCTTCAATGGAAACCAACTCAGAGGAGAAGTGAAGTTTCAGCCTCTTTGTGAGCCTCAGGCTTAAAAAAACTGATGGAGACACCTGCAGTGTGTTGTTTCCTAAAAACACAACTCTGGCTGCCCCATGTACAGAAAATCAGCTTTGAGACCACTCTCTCCTCCATGGCACCCCGGCCTCTGGAAAGAGGCAGCTCCTAATTGGAACCTCGTTAGGGTTCTTGTACTAATATTTACTGGATCAACACCAATGCAAACACCAGAAAGTTCAGGTTAGGCCCAGTACCAGAAATAAGCACTTGTTTAAAACTCTGCCAATCATCTCTGAGTTATTCTTACTTTCTATATAATCAACACAGATGCAAACACCAGAAAGTTCAGGTTAGGCCCACTACCAGAAATAAAATTCTGCCAATCATCTCCGAATTGTTCTCATTTTCTATACAAGTTGTTGACTCTAGAATCTGCTCTTAAGGGCTCTTTCACTGAGAGGATAAAGCCTCCAGTGGGATCAGGAAATGTGTGTGCTATTCTGGCTGTGGAAAGTTCTCTGTGTTCCTGTGAGATGCTCCCACATCACATCACATCCCCCGGGGCAGGTGCCTAAAAACCACCCACAGGTGACCTCTCCTCTGCCATTCCTGCCCCCGGGGCTGACCTCATTAGGAGTTTGCCAGGGAAGGAGGAAGAGCAGCACAGCTCCTGCAGGCCCAGAAGGGATGTGAGGAGTCTCTGAAGCTGCTGTAACCTCCTGGTGGCTCCCAGCACTGAGCCCACACACGGCTGGGCAGAGGCAGCTCCACAAACCCTCAGTGCCCCGTGACTGTGAAGGGCTGAGGCTGGCTGGCTGCAATCTCCCTTCAGTCTCTCACTACGTAATGAATTAAAAGAGCCTTTAATTAGATGGTCACGTGGTGGTTTTTCCATGGAGCTATCTCAGCCAGCCCACAGGACAGACCTGCTCCAGCGATGAATCACGGCAGGGCAGCAGAGGAGGTTGTTGTCTGCCTGGCTGCTGAGGGTGGAAAGCATGGAATGCAAAAGCTGGCTGTCAGACTGAGAGAAGGGGGTGGTGGTGAAGCTGGATGTTGCCCCAAAGAGTGTTTGATACCAGTCATGGATCTTAAATGCAGGCTTTAGGAGATGGACACTGGCTCTGGTTGCCAGGTCCCTCTGCCCTGGGCCAAAGGCAGCCTTGCACCAGTGCCCCAGTGCTGACAGGAGTGTGGGCTCTGCAGTGTGGCCAGGGGCCAAGCAGGAAGCAGACAGATCTGGATTCCAGCCAGTCCATCCCAACATCCTGATGTAACACAGCCCTAAAAGCTGAAAGCCCCCTGCCTGGCTTGCACTCAGAGCAGCAGCTGACCCAGGACAGCTCTGAAACACAGAGCACTCCGTGTTTTGGGGACTCTCCTACCCACTCATGGCCAGAGCAGAGACCTTCACACAGCTGACAGAGCTCTGCCTCTGACTGAACCAGCAGCAAACTGCAGTTAAAGACATGAAGGAACAGGCTTGTGGAGAAATCCTACTGAGCAAATGAATTACTTACTCTAAAGGAGTATAAAAATTCTGTAAACTCATAACACTGCATGTCAGTAAAGAACTATCACCCAAGAAAGCCCAGCCTTAAGGCTGAAGTTGTGCAATACCGAGATAAACCCCATGGTGAAAAAGCCAGAAGCAATTCATTGTCATTTATTCCCTGCTCAGTGTTTACCCCATCTCCCAGTGGTGCTGGGGGAGGGACCTTTCCTGCTGAGGCTCCAGACACAGCATTTCTTCCTGCTCATACCTGCTGGCTAGTGAAAAAAAAAAATAAATCTGCACTATTTATAATGCTTCCTTGCTAATTTGAAAACTATTACGGTGACATAGGCATTATAACTTTTTAAAAGACTCTTTTCAAGACTGTGCATCACTTTTAAAGTTCACCTGTGTGTTAGAAAGAATTCCTCCATAACCAGCCTTTCAGGTTTGGGTGTTCTCGATTTTCTAAAGAGTCCACCTAAGACAGGTAGACTTTTTTTTTCTCTTCTTCCTGTATCTCTGATGAAAAGCACCTGGAATTTTGCCAAAAGCCTCACAATTCACCACCACCACAGAACAGACCAAGACAGTGCAGAAGCCTGACTTCTTGATGCATCGTCCCTCTCCTCCAACCCCTGGCTGCTGTAAATCCATAACAACAATTTACTCTGGCAAATGAAATACAGAAGGTAATCCTTAAAAACAGAGAATGTAAACAAGTTTAGGAACCTACATAAGGTATTTCCATAAGACTATTCAAATCCTGTTCTCAGTTAAACCTCCTTCTAAAAAGCACTGGAAAGCAGGACTGGGTTCACTTTTGTTTTGGGTTGTTTTTTTTCCATGAATGGCACAGTGAGACTGGACAAGCAAAAATGCCCCCCTCGTCCACTGTGTGTAGAGTTTTTCTACACAAAGGAGACTTTGGGGGTTTTTTTTTAAGTATATCTAGTTATATATAATTATCAGTAAGCACCATTCCCTTGACTCTCAGATAAAAAGACCAAATACACAGGAATCCAATCTTTTCTCCATAACAGCACATGATCAAGCCTTCTCTGTACCAGGAACAGACAAGTGGGTTCTGCCCCAGAGCAAAGACCCATTCTAACCAAATTAACAAGTAAAAATTAACAATAGAAAATCAACAAGGTATTTGCAGCAGAAGCCGAGGGAATTTTAAAATCACAGACACAGCAGCCACATGTACACAGATACTCCTTCAAAGCTGTAGCATCTGCTATTGAGACTGCCTGAGTCCATCTGAAACCCTCTGGCAGCACCAGAGACTTCATTTCATACAAACTTTTCACCACAAATACACTTGACAATGGGATTTCTTTAAAACAGAGAGCAAACATCAACTAAGAGAACCAATCTTTCCTATTTAAACCATGAGCTTACCATTCAGCAGAAACAGTTCACAAATATGTCCCTAAGTCAGGATCTTTTTGGATACTGGTAGAGTTGTGTGTGACCTCTCTGAAAATGTAAAAAGCATCATGATTTTGTCATGGAATCCCATAATATCATAACCTGCCAGGTCCTCCTTCAAATGTGCCCTGAGTCCCTCACTAACAGACTTTCAACACTCCCTATTATCTTCTTACAGTTTTTTGATGCTCCTTTTATTCTGAAGGTTAGTTATGAACAGAAGCTAAGGCTGGTTCTGCACATTTTTCACTCTTTATTACTACTTTTCATTTACTCTGACATTATAAAAAAATCAAATTCCAGATTCAGACCAGTTGTACTGACCCACCAGTACCAGGCTGCTGAATCTTCCCTTGTCCCTGGATCCACTCAGCATTATTTCCTTCTGTTCAAATGCTGCTTTCATTGTTGCCAGAGTTTAAAAAGGAGCAAGGGATGGTTGGACTAGCCTAGTCTATTCCCCATGAATGGGTAAGGGTGTTTGAGAAAGCAGGAAGATAAAACGTAGAGTTTTCCTGGCTGGAATCCTCCCAAAACAAGCACAAATAAACTGAAAGTGTAACCACAGGGCTCTTCCAATCTGCTCTCCCTGGCTTCCTTTTCTTACTCTTCAGTGATGCAAATGTTTTCAACCTTAACTTTGCACATCCATGATTTTATAGCAGAAACAGGATCACATAATGCACAGTGAGCATTATTTCCTGGTGAAACACTACTATGGATTCAACTTGAGAGACTGTCCCTGGCTTTCAGCACAGACAGCTGGGACTGCTCAGTGCTCAGCAAGGCCTCGAGAGTGACACCAGAACATTCTTCAGCTCACCACCAAGACGTTCAGAACGCCCAGGAAGGTTCATGTTCCTCTACATGACACACCTTATTAGCTAGAAAGTTTATACTGTGCTGTCATCAAGAGAAATTTTAATAACGTCCTTTCACAAGCAAACCAGAAATTCAAGTAAACTAGGATTCTCTTGTTTGTTTAGTATTTATCCCCACCCAATTAAATAAATAAAAAAACCCCTATAAATAATAGTCTGAAGCCTACAAAACCACAAATACAGCACAAAACAAAAGCTGTGAAATCATACTGAAACCACACTGAAATGTAAGTTTTTGGTTCCAGCATACACTGTAGAGTAAGGAATATTTCATATTGGGGTGCTGCGATTCCAAACGTAGAATCACACACAAATCCATCATCAGACCATGAGATTTGAGTTAACTTCAGGCTGTTTTGCTAAAAAAGTTTCTCCCACATGCAAATTAAGCTGCATGATCCCTTCTAATAACAACTGAAATTTTACAGCTAAATAGTGACATGTAACTTTGAATGCAAAATGGTAACAGCCAAGCTGCAGCTCATGAACTGCAGCATCAGTATTTTCCAATTAAATAAAATTAAACAACGGGTTGTATTTGCTGGCTTATATTCCCCACTTTAAAAATGTTTTGAAATAGTAAGCAACATATATTAATTATAGAAATGTTTATAAAATTTGACATGTTTCAGAAAATAACTGAAAGCTAAAAATACGTTGAGTCTGAGAGTATTTGTTCTATGCCTCCCTGCTCTCTGGTGAGAGCAGCATCACAGCAGCCCCACACCAGGTATGGCTCAAAGAAAAGTGAGTTTCTATACCCTGGAACTGCACATGGCACAACTCAGGTCCTGCTGCTGGATTCTATCAGAAAAACTACCATAGAAGCAAGAAAACTAGGTCAGAATCTCTGGTGTAAGTTTTGAAACTAAAGCAGAAAAGGAAAAAATATTCAGCACGAAAATCACTTTTAAAAGAATACCTTTGGAAAGATAATTGTAACCAGAGCGTCAAACAGCAGCTGAAGTGCATTTTGCATCCCTGTGAGAATGACTGACAGGGAAAAGAGTCACCATTAAAACCCCTCCCTTATGAACAGTTCATCCCTTTGCCTACAGTCCCAATTCCTGCTGTTTCCCACTTCCCCCAAGACGTTTCACTGCCCAAGGGCAAGGATGGGAACTCAAAGGAAGATCATCCTAGCTCCAGACCAAACAGCACAGGCCACAATAAATATCTAAAAATGGGATCTGCAGTTGCTATTAACTGCTGAGCTTTTATTCTTTTCCCATACAAGCAATTTGCTCCAGGAATCCTGAACATGTGGCTCCCAAACACCAGCACAGTAATCTGCCCAGACGTATCTCCGGAGTCAGGGACTGGATTGTTATGAAAAACAAAGGCACATTTCAAAGGTGTTATTCAAAAAGCATTAAGACTAATAACTATTCATATGGGATAGAAAAAAAATAATTGTGAGAATATTGTAGGAGAATCACGTCATGTTTCGGGGCACGGTGTGAGTTCCAGCAATGATGTTCACATCCATTTGCCCCCTTCTGGGAATGGTGTGGAACAACCCAGCCCAAACATGCTGATGCTGAGAGCCAAATCCTTCAATAACTTCAGTTCAAGTGATCCCAGAAAGAAAAAAGGACTTTCTTAGCTCAAAGCCACATATCCAGACACAACTAAGGTGTGAACACTGCAGTTCCAAGGCGTTTGCTGTATGTGGGAAGCTGAGCTTCACCAGCTCCGTGTCCACCAGTATCCACATTTACCTGTGATCATGCTGCTCTCCTGGAATAACTAATGAGCTCACAGATTGGTAAGGCACCTCTGGAAAAATGACTGGTAATGGAAAACCAGTGGCCATCCCCTGGGAGCAGCACTGGAGTCCTGTGTGCAACCAGCAGGGCCAGCCCTGGCATCAGAGCAGAAGGGCAAGAACTCTCTGATTAATGTGGAGGTGATAACTGACAGGAGCAACATCTGGCACACACTGACACATCCAGGGAATGGAACTCTGAAGGGGAAAACAGAACTCAGATGAGAGGTGTATCGAAAAAAGGGTAAGTTTACCCCATTTGGATGCAGAGTTTCTGCAACTGACATTTTAATTTCTGTTTAGTGCTAAAGCTGAGCGAAAAAATTCACATAAAAGCACATACAAGGAAGTTTGTAACATTTAGAGAATGATAGAATTATGCTACAGTAATTAAATCAATGAAATTCAGCTACAGCTAAGCAACACTTAACACTGAATTTAAAACAAACCCTAGAATACAGAAGTATATTCTACACCAAAGAAGATAACCCAAAGCTTCAGCCCTACAGAGATACAAAAATAACCACATTAGGGAAAAAAAAAAAGAAAAAGGCAACTTGGCAGAAACATATCAAGAAATCCAAATTTTACTATGTCAGTCCTGGTGCTCTTAATTAATCTGACCTGTGCTGAGATAAATGAAAAAGGTGCTACCAACAGGGGACTGGGGGCACTGATAGGACACTCAGGATGTGATCAAGTGAGTTAAAGATAAGTGTGGAAACAACATCACTGCAATCATGATTCAGTATTTCTGCAAGTCTGCACAAACAGTTCTCCTCATGGTCCTGTTCTGGGGTCCACCAAAGAATCTTCTCCCTCAGATTTGGATTTTTAATATCATCCAAGCCCCAAGCAAAGGAGAATTTATATGAGCTGCTCTTTTTCTTCCACTTCTACTTAGCTTGCAGCTGATTTCACTGACCTGACTGGTAACAGCAGCTCCCAGGAAGCAGCTGGCTTTAAAACCTTTCCCCTGGGGTCAGTGCAGCAACTGGACAGCACATCTCCCCTCCAAACACCAGGTCAGGCAATGGGGAAAGGGGAAAATAAAATCAAAGTTCCAGTTCTGACTGTTATCCCAGTACAGTCAGCTCTACTGAGGGAGCCCAACAGCTTCCTCTAGATGCCACAAATTCAAATTTTCTTCCAGAGAAGTTTCTGAATACAGACAGTATTTTGAAATTTCAGTTTCTGAATACTGAAAGGTCTTTCTCCCTTTTTCCCTTAGAAATTTCTAATACCCAAATTTTTGTTCAAAATACTTTACAACTAAATGGAAGAATTTATCCCATCTTAATCCAAAGGATTTACAAACAACTAGAGAGTAATGTGACAGTAATATTACACCTTTTATACTGCTACCCTGCATTACAGAAACATAATAATAAAAAAATAATTAAGGGAAAAAATAAAACACACCACAAGAGCCACTCTTCTACCTTAAAATTAGTGATTGCTTGTAATTTGAATTTTTCTTCCAAAAAGTTACAGCAGCCCAGCAAAAGGAAGCATGGTGACCTGCATACCCACATAGGGAAGTAGTTGTCTGTAAATAATTCCACCAAACCAAAGGCAACACCTTTAAAATTATTTTTAAGACACCGCTTTAAAGACTGATTTTCATACAACTTTTATCCACTTCCTAAACAGGTTTTAGTGACAGTTTCCTTAATAATTTTCATTCCAAAAAATCTTACTTTTGCCAACTATAAAGTCCATAATTTGAAAGCTTCAGTAATCTGCAGCTGTCTTATCTACACAGCAGTGGATGAAACAAGAGGGTTTTCACGTTCAGTTTTGAATAGAAGTTTTAACATCTCTGTAACACTGGAATTAGTAGTCAAAAGCCCCTTTGCCTATGCATTAACAGGAGTGGGTTTTGGACAGAGCTACAAGTATCAGTCAAAATGTTTTCCTTCTGCCAGCCTGTGTGTGAGAGGAAATCATTTCCCTGAACAGCTCAGCCATGTCACCAGGTGACTGCCACATGCACCAAGAAATTTGTCATTTACAAACCCTAACAAAAAGCACAACTAAAAGCCAATCCCAACACTTATCAGTGGGTGAGCAGTTGACTTTCCCATTTCACTGCTGGATTTCACAGGTCCTGAGCAAACACACAGCCATGACAATCAATCCTTCCTGCAGTGACTCCTTTCCCTTTCCAGGACCTGTACATTTGGCTGTCGATTATAGACAAGCTTTGGCAGGTTCCTGTGGCAAGCAAGCTCAGAGTTAGTTCAGTCCCGCCTTCAGAAAGGAGACTCATGAAGGACAAAAATTTAAATAAAAATTAAGAGGGGAAGGAAAAAAAAAAAAGTGCAAGAATATTAAAGCTACAAAGGCATTCAATGAAAAAGTCAATCTCTCATAAATGAGCAAAATTATTTTTTCAAGCTTTGCTAGCCTGTGCGTACAGTCAGTTCTGCTGCCCACGAGTCACTTGGACAAAACTTAAATATCCTCAGTGTTAACCAAGCCATTTCTGACCCCACACTGCAAACTGCCTGCCAGAGGAGCAGCCACCACAGCTGAGAGCAAAACTTGGTTGTTGGAGGGCACGGAGCGACGGGAGCTCTCTTCGATAGCCGAGATGCTGAGGTAATGCTCAATGAGAGCGGTGGACGCAAACAAATGAATCGTAGCTGCAGGCTGGAGTAATATCAGGTGCATCTCTACACCCCGAGGGCTCAACTCCTACACGCTCAGGTCCCTCCCCTGGAACAGCCTCCTGCAGTTTCACTCAGGGCTCAGGCAGAGAACAGGTACTGCTCTCCCAGCAGTGACAGCTCCAGCTCAGCGCCCGCCCGGCAGCCCTCGGACACCCCAGTGCCCGGTGAGTACACTGCTTTAGAGCATTTCTTTAAATAAAACCTGCTCGTGTTAAGGAGTAAATCTGAGCTGCTCAGTTCCCAGCTGTCCCAGCAGCCAGGGTTACTCCAGCAGGTGCACTCACGGCAACCAGGCTCAGCTTTCAGCAGAAAGTTTCAACAGGAGAGGGGAATATTTCAGTCTGAGAGAAAACCTGATTCTTGCAAGTTTTTACAATAATTAACTCTCGTTGGTGCAAAGGGTTTTCAGCACCTTGTATTTTTTTTTTATTCAGGGAGTTAATATATTGAAGTGTGACAAAAAGAAGTATTGCTTAAAATTGCTGTGTTTGCTCTGCCAGCTCTGCTTCCTAGAGTCGTGTCGGGTTCATCTGAAAAGCTTTTATGAAAATTATGTGCTCCAGCTTTGAGTTATTAATTTTTCCAGCTTCTGGAAATTTAGCAGAAAATCGGATCACTATCTATTTTCTAGTCAATTAAAGTGTATTAAGACATTGATTTCTTAACTTGGTATGTAGAAAGATTTTTATTTCTTATCCACGCTGCCTAAGCAAGTCATTTAATCTCTGTTTCTGAGCTTCCTCTCGCACACTCGGACACGCACACAGCAGTTCCCGTGGGTCTGCACCTCACACACACACACACACACACACACACACACACTGCCCTCCCAGCCCACTCCTCTCACCCCTGTTTCCTCCCAATTAACAAACAGCTGCGTTAAAATTTCTCTTGCAGTTTCAAGGACCTGGAAGTTTAGAAGGGAGGGGTGGTTAATCGCTGGAAAATCTCAGCTAGAATAAAACTCACAGATCTTGTTCTTGCAACACCCTGGGTAGGTGACAATGGCATGTCCTTGGGTTATGCAATAATGCCACATCACAATATTTTAATTATAGCATGTCCTTCAAAATGTTCCACCCCAGTGAGTCCTCCTGGTCAGAGAGATCCACATCACCAGAAGGAGCCTGCAATAATAATGGGGTGGGCATGAGCAGCTGTTACGTACTTTGCTGAAGCAGTGTCCTAAAAAGAAATGTAATTACTGTCCCTGCTTGTAATAAAAGACATTTTGAAATTTCCTCTTTGATCAACTGGGCATCTTAAACAATTTAAACTACTTAAAACCCCAAAAAAACAACCTGGACAGATATATATGCACATATCTGTGTGTGTGTACGAATACACATGTGCACATGTGTGTATACACTTATCCCCATGGACATTTTTTGTTTATATATTTACACACAATGTTCAACTACATTCCTGTTTTCTGAACCTGCCAATAGGTTAAAGGCGAGGAGGGAGCAACAACCTGCTTTTAAAAATAGAAGGAAGGAAACTTGGAGCAGTCAGTGGCAGGCTGGAAAGGGCGACAGGTTCGACAGCCATGAGAAGGTTACCAGTGACAAACAACTAAGATAACCTCAAGTTTAATCAAGATTATCTGAATAACTTGTTTTCAATAAAAATATAAATAAATAACACTACTGCATTTCAAAACTAGAAAATTATAATAATATATAACCATCTGCATTTCTACAAGCAGGTCTACAGGAAATAAATTCTCAATCTAAAAAAACAAAGTTCGATAAAAATTGTCCTGCTGTTGAAGATACTTTTGCACCTTTTTAAAGGATATCACAAGTGATGACATTGAAGTTAAAGGAAAAAGCAGCTACTTATTTTGATATTTTCTTTCCAATACTAAATTCTAACCTTGGCACAAAACATACATTGTACAGCTGTAAGTAACATTATTTATATAGGGACAGTTTTAATTGGTTACACCTATTTTAAACATTAATGTTCTTTTTGACTGTGTGATCAAATAGTTTTAATGTTTTTTAATAATAATAAAACTTCTGCCAGATACTCCTGTGTCTTAGAGATCAGAGGGGGAATTGTCCTACTTGTCTAACTTTAGAAATATTTTATTACTGGCATTTTTCAACCAGGAGAAAAAAGGGATTAAATAGTAAAAGAGAGAAAGAAAACATTCACCTGGCTGGCACTGACCTAAGTTTAGGAAAGGTAAACACCCTTTAAAATGAGCTGCTCTCTGCACCTTGCAAGTCAGAGCAGCAGGTTCTGGAGCCATCAAAATACATTAAATAGAAATAAAAAGCTGTTGGAATGCTCTCCTGCTGTACCCATGGTAGAGGAGCTCCAAGGCTTGAAATTTCTAACATTAAAACTGCAACAACGCAATTTATCTTGTTAAGAAATGATAGTTAATACTCTGTCCAACAGGAATAACTTGAATCAAAGTTAAATACCAAGTACAAAGTCAGAGGGGGAAGACAGGACACACAGGAATTTTCATTATGAAGCAAAGGAAAGCTGGAAGAACAAGGAAATCTAATTACCATCCCTTTATTATAAATGCTGCACCTGAATGCAGATTCGGATGTTATGATAAATGCTTCACCTAAGAAAGAGATGGAGTTTTGACAATATCTTTTTTTCAAGAATAATTAGTACAAGCACTTCCAAGAAGATATAAAAAATAACAGGTACAAACTGACTTGACCAAGTCTATTACAAACTTTCCATGTTAGTTACACATCATTAGTTAAAAATAAGTGCAACAAGCTCACTTAAGGCAGAAGAAAAAGCCCAGTTCCCTATCTCGACCTCTCCTCCTGTGTCTCAATATTTCATTTACTTACTTTTAATGTAAAAATACTATTTTTATTATTTCCAAGGATTTATATAGGTATTTAAAATACCATATATGATTTTTTAAAAATTTCTTGGACTAGCACTTCAGCCATACTCCAATGACGAGACTTTAACATGCTGATGCATTTTTCCTTGTTGCTCTTACAGTATCAGTATCCAATGCAAACAACCTCATTAAAACCTGAAAAACAAAAAGCTACTTCTCCAGAAATTCCTTTTTCATTAATCTGAAGCACATTTAATCACTTGTTAATTTTAGGAAAAAGCTTGATTATTTTTTGCTACTTGCAGTGCAGCTTTGCATTTTTAAGGGTGCCTTCACAAAAACTATTTTAACAAAATTAATACTTCTATGACAGCAGAAACAACATTTAATACAATTTGCTAGAATTACTATACCTGATGAGCCAAGCAGCAATTCTGTAGCTTTCCTTTCAGTTTTCATCATGTGTTGCCTGTCATTTTCTGTTAAACAATCTCTGATTTAAGAAATGCAAAACATCTCTACTTGAACTAAAATCTCACAGCACATAATTACCAGCAGTTCTTTTCATAAACCTAGTATTTTAATACTACTAATTCAAACTTCTATGTAAAAAGCTTTTTTTAAACAAAAAATGGAGCTATCTCGTCACTCTTCCAATTAGTATTCCTGTAGTTTCAGGTAACACAATAGATACAGTACAGTGGTTTTGCAACAGTCATCATTTTGATAATGATGCTTGTAGTTCATGATGAAATCATCGGTTTTTAGATCTCTGCCATAACACATCCTATAAAATCATGAGAACTTGACTCCGAGAGTTTCTCACGCCTTCAGAATCAGTGAACATAATGGAACAAGCCGGTACAAGCCCTCCTGACTTATCTACCCAGCAAATCACTGGGCTGGATAAAGTATCCACAACCTTCGTTTTTCCACAGAAAGGCAGATAGATCCTTCCCCATAAATCAATTACTGTCAGACACTTTTTTCCCCGAGTTGATACACTCGGGTGCCCTTGTTAACTACGTGCAATCTGTGAGGAGCGACGCAGCAGGAGGATGGGAGATGTGTTTATCAGGCAGAGGATTCCATTAGTCAGACACTGCAGTGCTCATTTCTCTTAATTGAATTAGGAAGAGGAAGAAAATCGGTGTGGTTTTATCCTTCGAGAGATTGGGCACTTTTGAGGTACCCATTGAGACTGGGCTGTTGGGAAATGCCACAGCAGCGACGAGAGGGGTTGGTCAGTCTCAGAAAGAGCCCAGTCAGCCGCCCAAGAGCGACCCATCCACCCCACCCTCGTGTCACCACAGCAGGAAATTCCCTCCTTGCTCTCCCGGACCGGCCCGACAGGCTCGCCCCACATCCAGCCCCTGCCGGGACCTGCCTCTTCCCATCCCACCCACTCCACTCCTCTCTCAACAGCTCCGCCTGGATTTCTACTTTCATCTTCTGAATGAATGTTCCTGCAGCTTTCAAAGAGAACTGCCCCGAGCCGGCAGCACAGGCAGGTGACAAGTGCTGCTGCAGGAAATTAGGCCACTTGTGTGACTGTGTTTGGGTGCGGGAGGATGCCAAAGGTCAATGCCCATCTGACATCCAGCTTTTTTATTCTGTTTTAAAAAACCCAAATAACACAACATGTGCAGTTTGAAGGGGAATCCTCTTAAGAGAAGGCACTGCTTTGAGTTTAGTTGCAATGTTCCACTACAGCTCATTTTAAACTTTGTGTTTCAGTTCCTGCAGCACCAGTGGCAAAAGCCTTGTTTTCTGGCACCCTGTTCCCTGAGACACCGTAGGAGCTGGCTGCTTCTCCTCACCTGGGAAGAAGGATTCTAGAAACCTGAAAAACCGGAAACATCACGAGGCTAAAACCGAGGGAAGCCAACCACAAGAAAGTTTTTATAAAGAACCATTACATTTAATTGTTTAAAGCAGAACAAAAAATGAGTCTCCTCAAAGAACGTAAACCCAAGAAGCCTCATTACATCCCAAGACCACCAGGAAAGCCATTCAAGTACAAGTGCTTCCAGTGCCCCTTCACTTGCAATGAGAAATCCCATCTCTTTAACCACATGAAGTATGGCCTCTGCAAAAACTCCATCACTCTGGTGTCGGAGCAGGATCGTGTCATCAAGTGTCCAAAGAGCAGTTCTCTGGAGCCCAAACAGATCAACCAGCTCGAATCTACCATGAAACCAACTTCTTCTAAATCTGTCACAAACGGACTGTCAAGCCTCGATTCAAAGCCTCAATACCCTTTTACAAAAGAAGATGCCAAGGAAAATGTTGAGTTACAAAACCAGGCAACAAACGCAGCAATTCAAGGACAGAAACCTGCGATTCCGAAGGAATTAAGCCCTGCCAGCTCCACAGCAGAAGGTGCCATCAGTGTGCAGCCCCTGATGGAGGGCATGGTGAGGCCCTCGGCCTTCGTTCCCGTTGGAGAACACCGAGACAGCAAAGGCCCAGAAATCACCGAGGCATCTGAAATCCTCTCCCTCTCTAGCAAAAGCTCTCCTTTTCACACCAAGTCTGCGTTTCACGCACCAGCTCATCCGTGGAAGGCCGGTTCTTTCCTCCCAGAATTTCCACATAAAGTTGCTCCCACAAAAGGCTTTGGTTCCATTTCACCTTACATGCAACCAATGATTCCCGAGTACTCACCCCATTTCTATGAGCACCGGCTTGCTATCTACACACCTTACCTGCTCCCAGGTAACTCAGAGTGTGAAAGCTCCGCTCTCTCTGTCTACGGAACACAAGATCAAAGACACTTTCTTCCCCACCCTGGGCCACTTCCAAAACCCCTAAATCCATCAGCATATGAACACTATCGATTGTTCCAACAATACCACTCCACTCCACCGATACCATATGGATTTTGTAGGCCAACAGATCCTCCATTTTACAGATTTTCACATGTAGCTGGTATAAACAGGGATCAAAACTCTCATCTGATGGAAGAAACTACCTTGCTGTACCCAGCTTCCTTAAGCCCTTCCCAACAATACCCTCTAAGTTCACATAAAAAACAAGCAGATTATGAAAAAGAAATGACATTATTGCATGCCAAAGGTAACCCTAAGGATGACCAAAATGAAAGAGAGAATGCCAAAATGAGCCCTCTCGCGGGAAGCGCGGCAACAGGCTCCCCGGGCAGACCCAGCCCCACCAACTTCACCCAGACAAGCCACACATGTGAGGGTTTGTTTGACCTCTCCAACAAGTCATCATCAACATCCCTGGGCAAGTATGACCAATCAGAAGAGAACTTCACAGCCTTCAGACCTGTGAGAAAAAGCACTGACCAACCATCGTCCCTTCAAGGCGTGCAGGCACAGCAGGAGAGAGGGGATTCACCTAACAGGTAAAATAACACTTTGCAAACTCTGGTCAGGTTTATCAGGGACACAGGAAGACAGCTGGGCACATTTCATGCAATGCCTGTTAGATATATTTACATTTACAGCAGTGAGTTAATATGTTCTGTACTAACTGTGCAAAGCACACAGGTGATGCAGTCAGCAGACCATTCATGTCTCCTTAAATTTCCACTGTGCTTGTGTACTTCCAATGTGTTTGAGTACTTCAGGGAATTACTTCTATTACAGTGGTGGGTATGTGAAAGGGACTTGGGGGATTTAAAGGAGAAAAAACCAGAATTACTGGCCTTCTAGCCTAGAAGTCTAGATTTTTTCCTCTTCCTGCCCACTTTCTCAGCCTCAGTTTAAAAGAGCAATTGATAGTGAATTCTCTTTCTCCTCGTTTCTTTCAGCATCAATGTCACTGATGAAGACTCACACGCGCAGACCGACAGCCAGAACAACGCGGGCTCACTGTCCAACATGGAAGAAGACACAGGGATAGCTCCCCTCAATCTTTCAAAAAAGGCCGACACAAGCACAGGACCTACTCACGAGCACAAGTACAAAACCCCATCCAAAACAGACAGGCAGAGCTTCCTGGAAATGCAGGACGTGCCCCTGAACCTCTCGGTGAAGGATTCCTGTAACACGGCCAGCCTGAAAACCTCCTTCCACAGCCCACCCCACGAGAACGGCGCCGCTGCTGCTTCTCCGAACGCCGACAAGGAGAGCCCCGCAGCGGAGCCCTGCGTCCCCAAGAACCCCAACAGCGGCGCCTGCGACAAACCCTCGGTGGCCCCGCGCGGCGAGGCGGCGGACTTGGGGCTCATGGAGGGCTGTGACGAGCAGAAGCAGACGGCGGCCGTGGCCCTGTGCCAGCTGGCCGCCTACAGCCCCGGCACGGCCCGGCTGGACAGCGACGGGCACGGCGCGCAGGACGGCCACGCCGCGCCCAACGAGGCCGCCTGTGCCGCTGCTGACGCTCAGGATACTCCGTGCAATGCAAAGGGGAAAGGACAAAAAAGGACAAACCAAAAAGAGGCCACGAAATCCCAGCAAGGCGCTAAGAGGGTCAGGCCCAATGACTGCAGCAGAGTCTTCACTTTAAGGAAGAGAACAAGAGTGTCCTAATCCTCCTCCTTCCAGCGAGTTTCTGGTTGCCAGCATCATCGTGAGATTTCTACAAACCCTCACGCATTGGGCTTGGCCCGTGACAAGATACATTCAATTTCTCCATTGTAAATAATGTTCATAATTTTATATTAATATTTTTAAGTAATTGAACTTTGCCTTGTACAAGCTCAGGTTTTGATGAGTGAATTTTTGCATTCATTACTAAAGCCAAAGTAAATTAGATGAATCTTCAAGGGGTTTTTGCAATTGTGCCATGTAAAATAACTTTTACAACTTCTTTTCTTAAAAGATGTTTAAGCTCTAGAAACAATATTGCTCAATAACATACTGTCATAGTCTCTTTTCAGCCTTAACTTTATCTAATGGGGGTGTTTTTTGTCTTTTTTTTTCTTTTGAAAACTTTATGTCACTGTGCAGTAGTTTAAATAAGCTTAAGATTAAAACTGGCTTTTTAGAATAGCCTGTAAAAACTGCTCTGTGTACGGATGCACTTGGCCATTCTGCCCTAAAACAGAACAATGGACCAAATTTACTTACTCAGAAGCAGATGCCACTTTAAATAAACTGCCTCAAACCCTGTGTAAGCAACCTCTTCTTGCACTGACTCAGAGCAAGGTTCAAGTCAAACCAAAGAAAGCCTGCACAGTTTTAATAAATGCAGTTTATGTTCAACTTTAAGTAAATCGCTATGAAAACAACACTGCAAGTATGAAGAACTAAGCAATCCAGGTGCCTGCTTTGCTGAGGTTATACAGACACTGGGCAGCCTTCAAACTCCAGGCCTAAAAAGTTATTTATATAATTTATTTCACCTGAGGCAAACTCTCCTGGTGAAGGTCTTGTTTCAGTACATGTGTATCACTCACTATCAGTGTGTGTCCTTCTACATCCAGCCATAAACTATTTCCTATTTCTGTATCTGTGTATATAAACTGGCAATTTTTCAAATAAATCTTGTGATCTGTACTTAAAATATATGGAAAGTCATTCATGAACACAAATACATTTACTACACTATCTATATCAAAGAACAGTTAGTAAGAAATTGCTAGCTAAATTTTCAACTGGCAAGCAGAACTTTGGGACCATATCAATTCCAAAAAAAGGAGCTTTCTTCAGTGATGGAAATTCATCACACAGACTAATTCATCTGTATTTTAATTCTAAATAATGAAACTCAGAATTCCCTCTGCCTGTAAGCTGCTGTCCAGCCTGTCCAAACTGCTACAAAAGTTCAACTAAAATAAGGCTGATCCCTGTGTAAATTTGCACAGTGTAAGCAGAATAAATCCAGAATAAGCATTATTCACATAAAACCAGAGGTAGGCATTTCTCACTGATCATTACTCAGGTGAGGGACATCCTCACCTGCCTGAACATCATTAATAGCTGTAAACCTACTTAAGGAAGTGGAGCTGCATTCAACACAGTGCAGAATTCCCAGATTTTTTTTAACTCATGTTTTGAGGTGAGATGCTTTGAGCCAACAACTCAGACAGAGCACAGTAACAAGTTTAGTAATTAAACAGTAAATGACAGACCTTCAGTTTCTGAGGTAAGGAACAAAAAGAGATACATTGATCTCTAACTTAATCTTTCATAGAAAAAAGCTTCTCTCACATTATCAAAAGACAAGAATATCAATGTGAGTTTGAAAAAAGGCAATGCAGTAACAGAAAAAGCCCAATTAACTGAAATGACAACAGCAGGGCAGTAAGACAGCATGAGGTACTGAGCTGTACATCAGCATGTGATCAAACAAAGAGAAAGAGCTGCTTCCCAGTCCAAGATTAAAGCTTCAATCTTAGGGTCAGATGCTGCTAAATCCCTAATTTCCAAACATGAAATTACAGAATCATGTGTCACCACTGCCACTCTTCACACCACCTTAAGCTCATCTCTGAAAGCAGAGATGAAAGCTCATGTCTGAAAGCATCTTTGCTTCACTCATCTCTGAAAGCAGAAAGCTTCAGTTACTATTATCCACAACTGAAAAGAAAATCTCATGTATCTCTTTACTTGGTAATTTGAATTTCTTTAAAGTGAACACAGAAAAACTTTTTGGTGTCTCTTCCATTTCTGTTTCTTCCAGAATTCAAGGACATATTCTCCTCCATCTCCATACAAATATTATTTATAAAAGCCAGCTCCAGTGGTAAAGTCTACCTGATCTGCCTTCTTCAAATTAAATAAAAATCTATGACATGAGGTTATCCAGATTCCCTGACAGAGGTGTACAGTTTTGGTTTTGTCAGAACTGAAGTACAGATTTACCTTTGGAGGATTTCCCTTTCATGATTCCCCAGCTGTAAGTGGAAGGTTTTTAACTGTTTCACCCTTTCTATGCAAGGGCAATAGTACTGAAGAAAAGGAAACCAACTGAAGGCTCACTGCACAAACTTTCTCACATGCAGCACATGCTATAATGGACATGAACTCTTTCCATGGAGACAGAGTAATAAACTATATTAAATGCCACATTTTACAGCACATCTTCAAACTAGAGAAGATTTAGCACCCTGACCTACTAGTGTGAAACACCAGCTTTGAAACATTTGATAAATTTAGTGTTCAACTTCTCTGTTCAACACAGGAGCACCAGATGGGATCCAAAGAACCATCTAGAACAAGACACTGCTGTAAAAGCACCCAAGGGTGGATGCTGACTGCTACATTGTGCTTTTGTCATTCCCACTGTGTATGGCCCTGACCAATATTACATTTATATCTCTGTAATTCAATGCATGTTGATAACTACAGAACACACAAAGAAACAATTCCTCTGCCCTGTTCTTTTTCTTTCCATCCTATTTCAAAAACCCTATTTCAAACATAAACAGTTCATGTATAAATTACATGAAACTGGCCTTTGAAATTTAACCATAAACAAACAGCAGAAGCTACTGGCTTTAAAGTGCAAGTTAGTCATCAATTATTTAATATATTCTGCTTAAATAATGACACTGACACAATATGGAGACATGCAGAATTGTTTTATACAACTGTACAAAGAAACATGGGAGGGAAGAAGAAAGAAGAAAACCCCAAGAAATTAATTCTATTTTGGAAAGAAATATTTATTCAGTATAAAAAAAGGCACACCCAAGCCAATGCTTTAGACAGAAGTACTTAAATATCCCCATGGGCGAATGTTTTACTGCAGAACTCAGTACTTCAATCATCACCCAGCACACACACATCAGCAAATCCCAGTCTATTGCCACACATTTGGTGCCTAATAACATAAATTGTTATTTCATGAACTTACATTCAGCAAGTCCAACTCACCATCTGAAATTCGGGAAGGGAGCAGCAATCCTCTCCTGCCCAGCTCAGCCAGGGCCAGGCACCCACCGTGCCATGCATTGTCTGTTTCCTGGAAACTAATGGCAGAACAAGAAGTTTTGTTAAAACTGGCCCTCCCTCTCAGGATTTAGCTTCTTATGGTGAATTCCTAACATTGTAAAAGACCCCTGATCCAAACCAGCATGTTCTTATTGTGTTATTGATGCCACTGGACTTGTACAATAGAAGAATGACAAGTTGAACATGTCTTCCTTCCCACTTATGCAACGTAAATACTGCTATAAATAAGATTAAGTAAGCAAAGAACTCATTTATGACTACCAATATAACTCAATACAAAAAATTCAATACCTGAAACTCATACAGAAAAGGAAAACAACTTCCTAGAACATGGGCAAAAGATCCAGATTTACAGAACCTACCCAAAATAACTAATGAGTTTAGTGCCAAATGCAAAACTAAACTAACCCTTAACTTGCAAAAGAGGTTCAAATGGCAATTCCTGGCAAACCCATTACAAGAGTTTATGAAGTAAGCAAATAGTCGTTTTTATCCACCTTTAGAAAACATAAACCAAAGAAAATTTGCAGTGAACATGGCAGAAAAGCCTCAAATGGTAAATAATTTTTAGTAGCCTGGCAGATAATGGAGTGAAAAGAGGAAAGGTGGCATGCAGCAGGATTAAATCTGAACAGAGTTCAGTTTATATGGCACTAGGAGTAGGAATCTGAGAGTAAAACACTGGAGAGCCAGGCTAGGTCATATCAAAGCTCTCCCAACACCATCTCTGACATGGTCTGAGAGCAGCTGCTCAGCCAAGGAAAAGCAGGAAGGAGCATCCTCTTCTTGCCCTCCTGGCTTTGGCAATTGGCAGCACAGACAGCTCAACCAGAGGCTGGAGCCGGATTCATTATTTAATAACCTCTGAAGGGACTCTCTTTCATTAATTTGTATAATCCCTTTCTGAACTCCCTTTACACTTCTGGCTCCCATAACATCCCGTGGCAATGACTTCCACTGGCTAATTATAATTGCGTGGAAATGCACTTCCTGCTGCTTCCCTGCTCTGGCACCAGGGAGAGAGTGAATGGTAAACAGCCACTTGCTCTCCCCCATTCTGGCCCATTTACAAGGGAGATACAGCAAATCACATCCCTCCACTTCTCCTCCCCACCTGTAAAAAGCCACATCAGTTAAACCATTTTTCAGCGATTTAGTTTCAGTTCTTCCTTTCCTTATAATTTCCAACATTACATTTTGTCTTGTTTTCCCTGCCAGCTGCTGAGCACTCCCCTGACACACTCTGACAGATCAGTGGCTTCCAGGGCTTTGACAGTGAGCAGCATTTTGCCCCAAGTACATCAGTTTGCATGCATTAGACATTATATTTTATATGACATTTACTGTTGCATTACTTCACTTGGGCTCCTGTAACACTTCTCTTTCTGTCACTTTTAGGTCTCACTACATTAAATCAATTTTAAATATCAGCTGCTTTCCTCAGCCCCTCATTCCCCTTTTTTCCAGGATTCTTTATGTGTATGTTGAACAACACAAGGTTCATACCCCAGTGGAACTGTGCTGACAACCTCACTACACTGTGAAAAATCATCACTTATTTCTTCCCTGACTCCTGTCTTTTGATATGTCTACATATAAGAAATCCTTTCTTCTTATCCCAAGAGGTGTAACAGAGTGCCTCTGATGAGCAACTGATTTATTCCTATTTTGGTCACTAGATATTTAGTGCAAAGAATCCAACACAGGTTCTCTCTGTCCTTGCCTACGTTTGTTCCCAGGTGTTTCTGAAGAAAGCAGGTCACTCAATTACTAGGTGAATTACTCATCCCTATGACTTGAAAAACAAGGGAAGAAAACACTGAGTACAGGCCTTTGAAGCTCTGGGGATAATTGAGATCAGCAGCACCTCTTAAATTAATCCCAGTAACACAGTGGAGGGATCATCTAAGTGGATACTTTCCTTGCAAGTCTTTCAGACTTTATACCTTCTTGTTTTCTAATATTGCTATCCTTTGAGCTGGCATCCTTTATTTGTACTCACAACCAATGTGCAAATGCTTTTTAATACTAGGGACATCTGAGTGGCAAACTGCACATGACCAGCATTTCTTGCCAATAAAGAAACTCTTACTGTTATTGGCTTGCTCTAAACCACTCATTTAGATTTCAGGTACTCAATGCAGGCCTGATGAGCAATTTGGTATTAAACAAAAGCACGTGATTTAATGATTTTGTCCTTTACACGCTCTACACGAATACAAAGCCATGACATCCAACACTAAAGTGCACCAAAAGAACATCCCACAGCTCTGTGTGCCCCAACCAGAGTTTCCATCAGCCCCAAATCCTCTCTGACACAGCCACCAGCAGATCCCTTAGCCAGAGTCCAAGAACCAGCACATTGCAACACTCTCCAAAACTCTTCCAAACTCTGGCAGATCATGAAAAGCTTGCAGACGAGAAGCACGCTTTTTGTTCAGGTAAATATTCTCAGTATCCACAAGGTCCTATGGCAAGAAGTTTTTACAGTTTAACTGTGTGTATAACACCACTCTGTCTTTATTCTAAGCCTGCCACCTGATGCTTGAGCTTGCTTCTAGTAACACAAAACCTAGAGGGCAACCACATCCACACCATTCCCAAGTGCATAAATCTCCATTATATCCTATTTACTCTTCACTCTCCCTACATGTTTGAGCCTCCTCTCACATAGAGATTATTTCTCACCTCCAGTGAAGCTCAGAACATCATTTCCAGTTCTACTGGGTTTCTAAGGATGGACACTAAACCCAAGACATGAGTCTTAGGCACACCAGGAATGTCTAAAGTAGCAAGGTAATGAGCATTTTTTTAATCTTTCCTAAGTTCAAGTTCAGTCCTTGCACATTACCTTAGTATGGGGTCAAGAGGATGGATCAGAAAGAATTTCTTTACTGAATACCCTTAGCCCACCTGTGCCTTCAAAGATTTTGAAATCTGGGAGAAGGACAGCAAGAAAATTTACAGATTTTTAGACCTTTCTTCCTAACTGTTGTCCCCCCATTCCACCAGCAGACGTTTTAGATGTGTGTAAAGTGTGAAATAAGATTTTTACCTAAAACAATCCAACAGAGACCCAATCACATCATCTGCTAATTCTTTGGGAAGTCTTCCAGTTATTCTACCAATTCTATAGAAGAAAAAGGAAAAAAAAAAGCAGCATACAATGGATTGTTAGTACTAGATTTGATTGGTAAATTATAGAAAAAAATTAGTTACTGGAATCTTCCTGACTTCAAGATGCCATCCCACTGCCCTGATACCCTTTAACAACAATCTCAAACTTTAAAAAAACTACACAGCAGTGAACCTCCCACAGAAATGCCTTTTAAAAGAGAAAAAAAAAGCATTTTCAAGAAAAGTTTCTTTGCACCCTTCAAATCTTGTCTTAACCAGAACATCTGTTTTCAAACCCACTTGCAATTCCCTGAAAACTGCCCAATTTTTCATTGGAAAGAGAGATAAACGTGTCTGTGCACCCCCCACCACACGCTGTGCTAAAACCACCTGCAGTAACAGTAAATATTGGCAATACACCCGAATTATCAATCATGGATTACCCTGTATTTCTGTATTGTTTACAGCTTAGCAGAGTCACCAGAACAAACCTACCCTTTGGCTGCAGACCACCTGACGATGGTGTCTTTGTCTTTCAGGCCAACCAACAATTGCTCTGCAAATAATTTTATTTAAAAAAAACAAACAGATTATTCTTATTTAACAACAGAAAAATTTCTTAAGATGGTCAAAATTTATTTGTCTCTTTGTATAAAAATCTTTGTATCTAGATTTGTTCTATTTGTCACACAAGTACGACTTGAAATTAAAAGTCAAATATGTCAGAATTGGTTATGAAAAGACATTGAAATTTTAAGTGCTGTAGAAGATTAAAAATGGAAGTCATGGTGCTTTTTGCAGAGCTTCATTAGATTATTCAGTTATAAAAGTCTTCTGATGGAACTTTTGCCTATTTATTTACAGAATATCCACCAGTCAGCTAGCAGAGGACATGCTGTAGAACTGCGTATTAAGAAACAAATGCTGTTCCTTTGATACTACCACAGTCTAAAAATTAAACCATAATTCTTTAGCTTTCATGAGACATATTTTTTGGTGTGTTTTTCATGATAAATTTTAATTCACCCTTCCATTTGTGAAAGGTTCAGGGGATCTCTTTTATACAACTGGATAAAATTGGTAAAACATATTTCAGTGTGTTTATACCTCCATGACCAACTCCACAACAAATGCTCCAGTATTGAGTTTCTGATTGAGATGCTGAAATCCAAACCATTTGACAAAATACCATCTACTTTAATCAGCTGCACAGCCTGAAGTTTGAGAGCCTTTCCAGCTCTTCACACTAGCACAGATACCCACACTACTTCTTTTGCCCCAAGCAGACAATTTCCAACGTATGTTTAATCTGCAGCATTGCAACGATTTCTCTCCAGCTTTAACACACCTACAACATTTTCAATCTCTCCTGGAATGTCATATTCCTCGTCATCATCAGCTTCAGCAACAGCAACTTCTCTCTTTTGGTTCTGCACAGCAGCACCCTGAGCCTGCAGGTTGGCAGCCAGAGACCGACAGCCACGCTGGTACCTGCACAGCAAACACACACTTCAGTGATTTCTCTGATTTCACTTCCAGCTGCAAACAGGGACACACTGCCACTAAGTCTGTCTGCCATGTTCCTACACCTCCCAGGGCACAGCTCTCCAGTTATTCAGTGGCTGCTCTAAAGGAAAGGAGAAATATCCCATGCTCCTTGCTCCTGACCCAGTTGTCTATTTTCCAAGGTGAGAAGAGCCAGACTATTCAAATAGTTTATTTTCATTATCCCTCCCTTTCCTGTTTCACTATAACCTATTTTCCACTGCTAACAACAAAGAGAGACAAAATTCCCATGGCCCAAAAGTCTCTCCAAAAACTAAAAAAAAAAAAAAAAATTAATAAAATCAGCTTATTAAAAATGGCTTTTTAAATCTCAAAGCCAGCTTAGTACTTTCTGACCAAGCTGTACTCGAACATTTAGCCCGTGGTGTAGATGCATTCTTACAAAAGATAGACTTTACATGCTAAACTGACTTTTGCCATTGGGCAAGCTACATTCTCCACCTAAAAAGAATTTTCTATGCCTAAGGATGTTCTCAAAAGCTGGTAAAATAAATACAATAAAAATAGTCACCAAGGGAGCCTGCAATTTTAAAATATCAGTGCGAGAAATCTAAAAAAGAGTTTGCCCTCTGGCAGTACGTAAAACCAGACACCAAAACCTGACTAATATGCAAAACCAGAGCGGGATTGCAAACCACTTTTCCCCTGTGAACTTTCTATCAAATCAGGGTAGGACCAGGTAATGGAAAAAGTTATGTTCACTCTTACAAAATTGTACTAAATCAGCTTCAGGAACAAAGGTCGTCGTCTTCCCATATTTAGTGAGTTATGCATTATATAGGAACAGGCTTCTGCTTGTGCAACGTGCAAAGTCAGATCTGGCTTGTCCCAGCACTCACTTATGTACCAAAATTGAAAAAAAATACAGGAAACTAAATAGAGTGGATGAATCCTCCTTTTTCTGAATAAAGCAAATGAAGAATATGTTCATTCCCACAGGGATTTCTTTTTCAAGGGAAGGTTAAGAGGAGCAGAAGGCAAACGTATGGATTTATGTATTTGTAGTGGGTTTTGTGCTTTTGGATTTTCCTTTTTTTTTTGAACTTTTCAGCTTTAAACTGACCTCCACTTTGCTACCTTTGGTTTCACAAATGTCAGTCCAAGCCTCTGCACCAGTTTCATGCCCAGCTTGCGCAGAACCATCTGATTGCTTTCTGACAGCTTGCAGTTATCAAGACACTCGAGAACAGTAGCAGCTGTAAAAGAAAACAAATACACCAGAAAAACTGCTTTAAAAAACACCTTGGTATGAACATGTTAAAGTTTTGAACCTTTTTTAGGAGATTTCTATTTTTTAAAGGCATTACTGAAATACAAATGCCTGGTTACCTACTTGGTAGTAGATGACACTGGTCAAATACTGGCAACATCCTTCACTGCCCAAACAGGGGAGATGGGTTTAAGGATTACTTTTGATTATGAAAATTACAATCTACATTCTCAGTGTTTATGCCTCTGGTTCTAACTGGAAGCAATACATCCAAGTGTCTTTCAGGGTCTAAGAATTTTCAGTGATCTAACAGAACCAGAAGCTAGAAAACTTCTTTCATTTACTCAGAAAATTTCCTGCACACTGAGGAAGCTTTTGCTTTCCTCATTTAGTATTTTCAGGCAGCACCAAATCCTGACACTGAAATTTTTATGATGATGGATGTCCAGAAATATTTAGACATGAGAAACACTGTGGATGTGTAAACAATCAGCCACAAAACCTCTCATTTGGGCACATCAAAGGTAACAAAGTTATTTGTCCAGCAAGGAAAAAAAAAAACACAGAGAAAGGAGAATCCTGGGTTAATGAGGATAAAGTTACAGGATTCAAAATTTTCACAAGGAAGCCATGGCTGTTACAAATAAAAAAGCCCTTTTGCAGTTTCATTAAGGTGAAAATAATTCTTCAGAAGTTGACCATTAGCTAATAGAGACTAATGACTCAGGCTCTGAAAGAGCCACTGTGCTTCCAACAGCACTGCACAGATGGAATCACAGCAGCCAAATATCTGCAACCTCCTTCCCCAGTCTCATACCAGGGGTTTCAAAACACAAAGAGATCAAAGAAAACACAATTATTTCCAAGTCTGAGACACTGTAAGACATGACTTACAAATCTCCTCAAGTCTTTAAAAAGACTGGTGATGCATCTTGATGTACTAAAATATGAATGAAACAATCCATGCAGACAAGCCAGTGATGATTATTAGTACTTCAACACCTTCCAGTAACCTGGATTTTTTGCAGTTAGAAAAGCCCAAGAGACTGATGGTTTAGGAGGAAGATGCTGCAGAAACATCTTCATTCACAGACAGAAAATAAATTAAGAACATATAAATAAAGGCCTCTTCCAAGTCCTGCCAGCTCTTGAACCACTCAAATATCTGCAGACCCATGTAAATTACTCCAGGGCTAGTGTTTGTTTTTAATTCAACTTCTATGTCACAAGTGACTTCAAACAGGATCTTGCTTTGACATTTGCCTATTTTTTTTCCTATTTTATCCTCAGATCTGTTATAATTAAAAATCTTAGATTTTTTTTGTCTCTCACATTTTCTTATCCTGAACAGCTCCCATCTGAGTATCTGCTTCTCAGCTGTGAGCATTCTAGATTTTCTAGGGTAAATTCATTCATTGATATGCCCCTGATTTTTCTCTTATTACCAGACTCATAACTACTTAGTATTCTTTCTATGCCATAAGCCAAAGCTTCTGATTTACCAGCAGGATTAATGCTGTGAGCTCAATATGCTCCTTCCATACTGATGAAGATTATTGTGTTATACAGTGGTATTTTCTAAATTCTGTCATTTTTTGTAGTTTTCCCAGCCTGTTTATTTTCCTGTTTCTCTGGCAGCTTCCCCAGTGGATTCTGCTATTCCTGTGCAATGGCATTCCCAGTATTTGCACCTGTGTCATTCCATGCTGTTTGTCTTCACTATCTTATCTCCATCATTACCCATGTCTCAGACATTTTCTAAGGAAGTGTCTGCATCTCAGCTTTAGGAACTGGAAGAATGAGATTTTCCAGCACCAGAACTAAAAAGCTTCTTCTCAGAGCCAAAATAATTCCATGAGTGAAATCACAAACACTCTCAAGTGAGTTTATATCCCTGCTTGGTTCCTGTGAACAACACAAACCCCACTACTGGTACTTGGAAAAGCTCCACAAAACTGAGAGGTGTTTTGTAGTGTTTTGGAATTAGCCACCATCTTTCCCTGCTTCCCTTTATTGCTATCAGTAAGGCCCAGTTCTGTTTTTGCTATCAATAAGGTAAGTTCTGATCATATTTCAAGATTTACCTCAAGACAAACATAATTCCAAAATGCAGCTACACTATTCAGAAATCTCCATACTCTCTTTTTCTCTTTTTGGCTTCCTGTCTATCCCTAATTGCACCCAGTATAATCTCTTTTCATGAAAAAAACTTCTCTTATTCCAACATCATCCCAACATGATTCCAGCTGCATCCTGTACACAGTTGGTTCTTAAAACTTGGGTTTTCTGCAATCCTGTGCTTACATTAAAACTTGAAGAGTCTCTGCAAAACTTCCAGCAGTAATATGTACAAAACCAATTTATGCTCAACTGAATTTCAAACAAACATTTTCCACATCTAACAGTTCCTACGTTCTGTGTTCAGCTCCTGCATTACAGCAATGGCCAGTGTGATCACCTGCCAAATCCTCTGATGTGCTGTTCCAACACAACATTCCCTGGTGGCATCTGCTCCTCCCTCACAGTCATTTCTGCTTTTGCTCCCCTCATTTTCCCTGCTTTATCACTGCCCTGTGGATTTCACTCCTTACAGTACCACTTGTCACCAGGTTAATCTTCCTTTCCCTTTTCTATTGCAATGGCTTGAAAAACTGAACCCAGGCTATTACAAACTTACCATATGGTAAACAGTCTTCTCTCTTGCCATGTTTGAACAGCTGAGCCTACAATTAAAATAGGGAACACAGACATGAGAATACAGAGATTCTATAACACAATATATCAAGCATTTAGCTCTAAAATATTTTTAATGTTCTTACAATAAGGTGTAGTGTTTGCTGATTTAAATAGTGTAAAAGGAAATGTCTCAGGGTGCAGCTCTTGGCAACTGCTCAGGGGACTGAGGTGGCCAAAAAACACTCAAGAGAAAAAGAACAAAAAAAAACCAGAATAAAAAACGAGAAAAGAAAAAGGCCACCAGTTTTGGGCCAGCTCAGGTCCCTGACCCATCGGGCTCAGTGCTGGGTCACAGGAGCTCAGTGTGGTGCAACCACAGCTTCTGAGAGACTAAACCACCTACAGACACCAGCAAAGACACCTATAGCAGGCCAACTGCAATTCCTGTGCCCAGAGAATTTTATCTGCAGTGAAATTTCCCAGTGAGATTAAGCCCCAGCACTGCAGAGAGACAAAGGGACTATTAACACCTGACAGGTTACACATTAAAAGCTTCCTCAGCTCCTCATGTATCAAAACTCTGGCCAGGCACTTGTTTGTCCTTGCTCTGGCATTCACCAGAAGCAAAAATCTTCCTCAATAAATATGCCTGGGAGTTAAACAAGAACAGACTTCCCCTCAAAAGAGGTACTTTCTCACACATACCAAACACACACACATGCCTCCCGCGCTGCAGGCGTGGCTGCCAGCAACAGAGGCAAGAAAAACACCTTGGGGCTGTGGACCCAGCCTGTTTTGGTTTGTTACTAAATTGCATTTCAGGATCCCAAATTAGCTCTGCTGATCAGCTCCACTACAAGCTATAGATGGGAATTTGATTTTATACATCAAAGTATTTGAGATTTTAATGCAGGTAAGTGTGAGGGCTCCCTTAAAAACAATATTTACGCAGCAGCAATGCAATAGAATGACTTCAGGCCCAGCCAACAGAAATAAATGTCACTTTAAATGTATAAATTGGCACAGCTTTCAGCAATATGTGAAGTCAGCGTTAAAAAAATACAAAAATTTCTCACTGACATACAACAAAACTCTGCTTGTACTAAAAAGCCTAAAAAATATGTCAGAGTACCTGCAAATCTTTGGTACAATAAATCCAGAGCTTCCCTAAAATTTCTCTCTTTCTTGAGACATGCAGAAACTCATTTCATCACTTTGTTACTGTGCTCTGCTTTAAAATCCCATCACTGGTTTCTCCACAGACTTTGCCGTGGATGCTGGAGACACAGCAGCATCCCTGCATCCTCACAATTCCTTCCCTGCATCCTCACAATTCCTTCCCTGCACCCTCACAATTCCTTCCCTGCACCCTCACAATTCCTTCCCTGCACCCTCACAACTGCTTCTCCTTTCTGCCTGACTTCACAGCAAACACTGTTTTTAAGGTACACACAGGCTGCCTCCAAATTATTATTATTATTATATTCAAGCATATTCAAACAAAGCACAGTGTAATTCCTCCAGCAGTGAAAATGTAGAGAAACAGCTTTTTAAGAGATCCTTGGGAATGCTCCTGGACAAACACCTTCGGATGTGTGCTCTCTGCACACTGCCGGGGAGGTGGAACAGAATCCTCAAAACACCAACCCATTTTCAGTCTGCAGTTCCTAAATTCTGCCACCTTTCTCCAAGCTTCTCCACACGTTTTCACACCCTTGAGTTCAAGCCTGAATTAAGTGCTGACTCCTCAGGAACAACCCAACTGGAAGGTGCCACCTCTCAGGGAGACGTGGGAAGGAATCAACCAACACTAAAGCAGGAATTGAGAAAAATTCAAATATTGCACTTTTTAATTTTAATGCTTTTCCTCACACACTTATGAATCAGTTTAGAAGAGCAACCTTGGCAGACTCCATTTCACAACCATTTCTATTATTTTCTGAACAAAAAAGTGAAACAGACATTGTCTCCCTACAGCAGTTTCACTAAAACTTAAATAACAAACCATTTTCAACACAGAACATCTACTCCTACTATGGGGATTTATAATATACATTTTGTAATAAAATCATTGTGGCAACAGCTATAAATCAACTGAGACGTGGATTAAGGGATTTTATTTTATCGATACGAGTTTTTAGGGGAAGTAAAAATTGCCCAAGGGACACCATAGCTAATTAATCAATAATTATTAATTTGAATTAATGACTAAATTTTTTTAAAGGGCCTTAACATTTACATGATCTTTGATCAATAAAATGTTACCCAGTGGCTCAGGAATAAACACAGCTGAAAATGCCACATGTCTGAAAGGAAAGAAGGTTCTTTCTGTGCCCACTGAGGTGCACTGGGGGTCAGAGACAACCTTGGAGCAGGTTCCTGGCATTTCCACAAGTGATATATCAGGTACTTCTCTGTGTCAGAGAAGTTTAATAGCTGTTTTGAAAATAATTTTTACAGCAGTAAATAGGTAACAGCCAAACTGTGGAGAACTCCTCTTTAGATATTTAACACAGCAGGAAATCCAGTGTCTGGGGTTTTTATCTGAGTGTGGAGAAGACAAGAAGTGTTCATTATTTATTTATGAGTCAAAGCATGCAAAAGCATTCCCAAGTCCAAATCTCTAAAACTTTTGAGTGTAATGGGTATATTTTTCCCAAAGGAAATATATATACCTTAAATATACTTTAACCAAGGCTGACTTTTGGGAAAGCAGAAAAAGTATTTTCTTCCAGTACAAGCTACAAAGAGTCAGACATGTACAGCAAACTTACTCCAGAAAAATACTGTAAACCTGGAGCTTACAGGGGTCATACTAAAAAAGAAACGTTTGTGATGCATAAATGAAAATCATGAGAAAAAAAAAATTAGCAGCAAAAAGGGCAAATCAGCATTACAGCATCCAGCTTAAACTTCCTGCCTTGAAGGAAGAAAAATATCCAAGGCACACCATTTCCAAAAATCTGATACAAACAAAGTAATTAATAAGCTTGGTTTGCCACCTGCACAGGCATTTTGGTGTCAGCAGGGCTGAGCACGAGGAGCCTGCCTGTCGGAGCATCCCGGCAGTCGCAGTTACGCCACGGGCTCCTCGCCTAACGAGGACACAGAGCACACACCAACCTACCCAACCTGCTGAACTGTTGAAAAGTATGTGACTCCCTCTCTTATAAATAATTAAGCCACCTACAAATTAGAGAAAATCAGTGGTGTGCAAGCAGTGACGACTGTCAAGTCTGGTTCTGCTTTAGAAACAGCGCAGGGCAAGGCAAACAAAGCCCAGTTTCTTAATAATCCCAGCAGAGACACCACACCTGCCAATTGTCTGCGTAACCCACTTTGGGCCCGACCTGCAGCAGATCTATCAGTCGGGATCATCTCCAGGACTTGTTCCCCAAGCTACACAAATCACCATGAGGGGTGGCCTGGCTGCTGGGGAGTGAGTGGATCTTCCTGCCGAGCAGGAGACGCAAGTCTGGATCTACCCTCTGGTTGTAACCAAGAGGAGGACTGGGAGGATAATTCCAGCCTCGCTGGGAAGAGCAGGAAATGATCCCTTGCACTGCTCTGGAGCACCCCCTGGTAGCCACACAACACCCCGGGAATGCCAGCAGCCATCCCTGCCTCCTGGCCAGGTGCAGGGAGGGAGAACATGCTGGCAGAACCTAACTTCACTTGGAAGCAGGGAATATTTAATGCATTCTACGTGCAGCTGATGGTAAAATGGGTTAGTTAAAGGCCTTGTCCTTATGGTGCCTCCACAAAGCAGCACTCCTGCTGTGGCCTGCACGTGTTTGGTGCTGAGCATGAACGCTGACAGACATCAAGACAGTGATGGTAGCTTTCATGTGATCCCAGTTATTTATCAGCTGAACATCTGAAATGTTTAGACTAACACACAGAGAGCTGACAGAGTATCTCCTTTCCATCTTGAGATTACCAAAACCAAAATCCAAAAACGGATTTTAAATACTCATCACAGAAAAAAATTAGCAGCTTGAAACAGTACTACATTCTAACAAGAAAAAGAAACAGCTTTATGATAACAGAACGTCTGAACCTTGAATGAACCACAAAACTTCTAGTGAGAAGAGAAAAACCCAGCAGTAGCAGACAAGGAAGGCACATTAGAAGAAATACTCCATGACAGTCAGGAGAGAAATGGCATGAGCAGAAAGGAGTCAGTGCCCTTTGTACCTGCAGACATAAGAATGTTTCTATCTCTCACGAACACTGCTTTTTCTACACCTTTATCACCAAACAACCCCTTTTTTAAAAAAATAACACCAATAGACAATCCTAATACAGCCAATTCTTTGAGAATGCCAAAAACACAGAGACTTGGGAAACATTCTATTTGGAAATATTCTATTTTTGTGCCTCTGGGTCTGAAAGAATGGAGTTAGAGAGTTCTTTCTTCCCTGGAGCCAAATTTACATAAGCATGTAGCTATTGCTAAATAACCTTTGCATTAGAGACAGCTCAGGGAAATGCCTCGTTCTTAAGACTCTCGAGTTTCATCAGATCACTGTGTAGGGCGTTTTATTTTTTTTAATTATTACTCACACTTGTATACTGAATCACTTATAAAACAAATAAGGTTTAATAAGTTTCAATGCCCAAGGCTACCTCAACGTGATGACATCTCTGTCACGCAAGAACTGGGAGTGCTGCGCCCTGCAGCGATAACTAAAAAGCTGTTTGATATAATGGCAGGTTTAAAAGCAAACCTCCAGACCAAGAGAATTTAAAATGCAGATTCTTGAAACAGGCTAGAAGTTTCCTTCAAGTAAACAAATGTTATAAAAAAGTAGCAATTTGTTAATAATCCAACATTTTCAGTCCTTCAAACGCCAAAGAACAGGAGCACAAAAGCGAATTAAATGCCATAGCGCAACATAGGTTTCAACAAAGCAGGGCAGTTCGAAACACTGAATTTGAAATAGTGTCAGCAGAGGTGTGTGCTGGTGCCCCTCATTGGGAAATGGTGAGTTACTGAGGACAGGTGGAAGGCAGCAGAGAGCCAAAGGCCCCAGTGAATTACAATATGCAACGCCGGGTGCGTGTTCCAACAGGAGCCGCGGAACAGCCGGACTCGTTCTGCACAGAACGCTGAGTGAGATGAAACAGCAGCACACACCTGATCAGCCAGGCTCACGGCCACGAAGAGGCAGATCAAAGTGCAGCCACGGCCAACTACTCACTGCGTCCCTGACTTGCAGTTTCAGTTCATTGAAATGCACGAGTTTCGTGTCTTTTCCGAGCAATTTTTCCATGCCGGCCTCGCTCAGAGCCGCTCAGTAAACACAGACCATGAGTGGCACAAAATCCTAACCCAACCAAAACTCAACCTGTTCAGGGCAGCCCCACCCAACTCCGATGTGGAGAGACTTTTTATCCCCACGCTGGTGAGTTGTATCATTCCCAAAACCTGTCACAATCCCAAAACCCACCTTGCTGTACTGACCAGAAACTGAAAAATGATCTTTTTTCTGCTGCTTGTTCAGAGAGACAGCCAAGCAGCTGCAGTTTGACTCTTAAAGTAACAAAGTGCTGGAGGAATCCAAGGGCAAAGAATTCTGAAGCTTGTTGCCACAACTTTTAGTTGCCCTTCATGAGGATGTGCTCTGCTTTACACATTTAGTGATTGCTTGTTATGTTAAAATGTATTGAATTTATTTATATAGTAAATAGAATATATTATATATTATATAAAGTTAGAATCTTGCATGTTAAAGGGAAGTGTTTACTTATTTTGAACACTTATTTTCAGTTGATATTTTTGACAACATAGTATTGCTGCAAGTGTGAGACAAAATTCTTAATATTACAATACTAAGAATATATGTAATTATATATATATATAATATTTATAAGGTTTAACTCTTGAAATAAATATTTCCTGCTCCCCTTAAGCACCTACACGCACACATACCTGCACACATACCATTCTGAAAACCTTGACTCTCTAATGATACAATTCATCGTAGTGACTGAAAGGAGGAATTGAAGACTAAATGCAAGAAAAAGCTTTACAAATCTGCTCATATCTACCAATTGGAACAGGACTTATGAGCTGTGGAGAGGAAAAAAAAAAAATCACAGAAAAGCAAAGCAGCAGGCTCTGCTCCCAGGTCTATTGTATCACATTCTGGTTTCGATTCTACTTGTTGAGTATTCACCTGTTTCGCTTAGTGCGCACTAATGAACAGGTGGATGGAGCCAAAGCCAAACTCAAAGGAATTATGACAAAACACTAATGCATTATACATCCTGCAGGTCTCATCATGCCCCGGGAATGGCAAACAGTCAGTCTCCCTTTCCAGATCTGACAATAAAATGATGAAACATCATTCTGTCTTTTGAAACGCTGCAATACACACAAATAACGCTTCCTCCTGCTTGAGCAGCAGGTCCTCAGTTATTCTAAATATAGATCATTTCTTTTCCCTTCTGATTTGGAAGAGTTTGAGAGGAAGAAGAAACAACCAAAAAAACCCCACACCCCACAACACGTTTGCTCCAGACCTTTGCTTTGATGTTTGGTACCACACTGCACACAAGTTCTCTTAGCAACTGGTTAGAGAGCAGCAAATTTATGCAAATTATCAAAACTTGTACAAACACCAGCAAATCCTCAAACCTGTGCAACTGCAAAGACTGCACAAGGGCTCGTGATCTGTCTTCACCTGCACTGCATTGGTCAACAACCAAACCAAGAAGGAACAACAACTCCTCCACCCACACAAACACCTCCATTCTGCCCAAATACATTCGGACATCAAAACTGGCACACACACCAGAACTGTTACCCCAAGATTTCAAAACATACCCCAGCACTTTTAAGAGTGTAAAACTACAACAAGGCTTCTAAATAGACCTTAGAATGTACAAGAGGAGCACTGCCCTGGAACAGCAATTCAGGACTGCAGATTTTTTCCCATGCATAGTATGTCCATTTTAAAACTCACACTAAGAATTCAGCTCTTTTGAGCAACACAATTTTATCAATTCACAAGGAAAGGGCATTAAACAAAAAAATTCACTCAGATTAGCAAACCAACCCAAACCTACTGAAAAGACTCCTATTTTGAGAGTTATTGATGAGTATCTATATTGGCAACTTGACTTTCATTTGGGGATGACAAAAAAGAAAATATATGTGCATGGGAAGTTATATTGTCAAAACTGCCGTGGAGGAAATTCTCCTTTTTTCATTGCCAAGAACTCCTCTGTGCATTTGCTATCAAAGGCCTCCTGTAGCATACAGGATGGCCACAAACACAACTTTCTACCTTTTAAGGGAAAAGCAGTATTTACCAGAGCCTGGAGCATGCCATTCACAATGACAGTGCCCTCCATAGTCTGGGAGGAAGATTTGGATAACATGGAGAGCATCCAGTCCAGGAAATCTGCCATCCTGCTTTGCCTGACATCAGGGCGGACAATAAACCTGCCAGGGAAAAAAAGAAAACATTGCAGCCATTGACTTTATGACATCCAATGAAAAACAATCTTTCCTCCTATCCAAACTGGCTGTAGTTCATGGAAACAATTCTTCAATGTGTGTTTCCCCAAATCACAGAGGATGGGAACACTCCAAACCATCCTATGTTTAGCCCAGCTGTTTCTGAGCAAGGCTCTGATCTGGAATTCCACTTTCACTTCAAACCCAGCTAAAAACTTGGGTTTGAGAAATTTCTTAATTGTAAAGCAACAGAATTTCCAAAGGATTTAAGAAATTATTTCCATTAGAATTAACAAAAAGCCGAAGCATATTGGAGGATTCTTCACCTCTCTCACCAAAAACAGCCATTCTGCAAATCTGAAAATCAGTGGAAATCAGCACTGGGTGCCTTTTGCACTGTCAGCAGCCAGGCCCAGAACAAGCAACCAGCAGGGCTGCATTTGGGGTTTCAGGTATTTGGAAAGGTCAAGCACCTGTTATTTAACACACTAGATGGATCAAGAGATGTGTTTTTAGCCATCTTAGAAAAGGGAAAAGATGTTTCTGATGGCCAAACTACCATAAACCTACTGTCAGCCCTCCCCTGAGCAGCCAAGCTGCAGCCAGGGCATCACTTCAGTGTCCTGGCACCTAAAACCAGGTTCTGTTCCAGCAGTGACAGACTACATTTGTTCTCAACTCAGTGGAAACGCCAGCCCACCCAGCACAACTCGGGGAATTCAAAGAGGATGCGCCCCAGAGCCAAGACCTGGATCCTTCCTACACCCAGAGATATCAGGGGAACAGCACCAAGAGCTGACCTACAGGGTATTAAACGTATTAAATACAGAGAACACCTCAACAGTGAGCTGATGGGATGGACTGGCTTCCCAGCCAGTCCCTGTGGTGCTCAGAGGCAGAACAATGAGGGTTTGGGGTGAGCTGCAGGAGGGTTGTTTTGGGTTGAAGGATGGCCTTTGGCCTACGGGCACACATGAGAGAAGTGACCTGTGAAGTGGCTGAGCTGGTTCCTAGACCCTTCCTCAGCCCCAAGGAGTTTAAATCCTTCTTTCCCAAAGGAGTGCCCTAACCTCCAGACTAAAAGCAGGATAAGGATCAGCCTCATCTCCTCCTACTGCAACCATCACTGAGCAGGCAGAAAGAATTCCTGAAATATAATCCAGCTCCTTTGCCCTGTGAGAAGCAGCTCACTTTGGAAAACAGGATATCTTGAATTCTGATGTTTCTAAACTTCACTTGAAATTCATCAACTCCTTGGAGCACAAACCAGGGCCCAGACTTTCTCTTCCTCCCCAGAGTGTGCTACAGAGTCAGACTCCTTTATCTTCTCTCTCCATCTGTCCCACAACCATTGTGCTCCTGCCCACCCAAGTAACAGTCCAGCTCCAGGGAGATGGCACAGAGACCTCATGTCAGAATGATTATGCTCAGAGCTGGTTTTGGGGATGTGAGAACAGGGAAAGGCCTTGGAGCCAGCCTTCTAATTTCTGGTGAAGTGTTTTAATCACCAAGCTATTTTGAAAATGGTGTTTTCATAATAAACTAAGTCATTCTAAGTCCACTACACAGTACCATTACTGCCTTGCACACTTGGTACTAGCACCAGCTTAATGTTTTCTATCACCACATTTGTTCTGAACATATACCTCTAATTAAAATTAATTCAGCCAATAAGCAGAGGTGAAGAGAAGATAAGACAACTAACAAGGTACCTACATAGGACCCAGTGTCAGGGTGCAGGGCACTGGTGAAATCCCCCAGAAACCAAGGGCTGAGCACTGCATGAGCACAAAGCTCTGCTGAACATAAAGCTGCAGCCAATAAAGTTGCTGTATGTAAACTTCCACTCTAAGTTTAGTTTTACAGATAGTCGAGTACAATTGCAGTGCAAATTCAATTAAGCATAATGTGATGAAAGAATCTTTTAAAATTACTGTCATTCTTACTTGAGAAGGCTTCCAAATACTGAGTGTACCTTCAAGAATCTATTACTCCTGGTTAATTTGGGCACTTTCTGGGATTTTAGGAAGTGAAGAAGGCCTATATGAATGTTCAAGAATAATTCACTCTGTGTCACACTGTCATCTCAAATCCTCTCGGTCTGTCAACCTGTGACAAGACAGATTATCCACAGAAATACATAAACAGCAATTTCTAATTATTGATTCCAAAATGACTAGAAAAACTAATTAGGGTTACAGAATTACCATAGAATGGTTTGGGCTGGAAGGGACCTTAAAGCTCAGCCAGTGCCACCCCCTGCCATGGGCAGGGACACCTGCCACTGTCCCAGGCTGCTCCAAGCCCCATCCAGCCTGGCCTTGGACACTTAAAGGGATGGGGCAGCCACAGCTTCTCTGGGAACCTGAGCCAGGGCCTCCCCGCCCTCACAGGGAAGGATAAGGAGACAAACCTTGTGAAAATAAGTATGTAACAGGCAAGACTTTTACCAGACTTCACAAATAATTCATGCAGTCTCTTGAATTTTGCTCTGATATATTTCAGAATAAACCAGAAAAGCACAAGATGAGTCACCAGAGAACTGTGAGTCTGGTCTCAAGTCCTTCATGAATTTTCTGCATGACACTGTACATTCTAAACCAAAAAAAGTGTTTGATTTGCCATCAGATTCAGACCTGTAGCATTATACTCACTAAATATAAATTTCTTAAAGCCTTGAGTCCTGTGGCTGAGCCCAGAATAAATTTAAAGTAAGTACACAGACGGTTACCTCCTAAAAAGACAAGACAAGGACTGCTCTACTAAATGTTGCATTTAACAACTATTTTGATTAATCCCATAAATTTAGTGCATCTTAACCCAGAGAACATGAATGCAGGTGTTAAGGCTGTGACCATCCCCCACCCACTGCCCCCATCTCCCAATGTCCCTGTGTCCTCAAGTCCCACTGTGTCCCCTCATCCCCATGTCTCATTGTCCCCATGTTCCCAGGTGCTGCTGTCCCACTGTCCCCATGTCCCACTGTCTCCCCTCATTCCAGTGTGCCACTGTCCCCATCCCCTGTCCCTCTGTCCCCATGTCCCACTGTCCCTATGTCCCCTCATCCCGGTGTGCCACTGTCCCCATCCCCGTGTCCCTCTGTCCCTCCAGCGACAGCGCCAAAGCTGCGCAGCCAGCGCCCCCTGCTGAGCACAGGCTGCAGTGCAGAGTCGGGGCTTTTACTGCTTTAATAACAAATGAAAAAAAAACAAACAAATCAGTCACAACCTGAGCGGACTAAAGGCTTCTTCCACTAAAATATCCAGGAATATGGACTGGAATAGATACTGAAACAAGAAACATGTGTGTACTATCCCTGCTTACGATCTTTGTAATTTATTCTCATGTGCAGATGAAGCAGTATTGCCAACAAACACTACTGCACCCAATTCAAGCAACAGTAATATCCCACGGACAGCTGGCAACTTCCAGCCCTCCCAACACTGTCGGGTCAGATTAAGAAACAGCAGGAGGAATGGGAGCTTTTCTGCCAAGATGCACAAAAGAGACTTACTTGGACACCAGCACAGCAGCTGCATCCCGAGCCTTGTCACTGACAACCAGGTAACACTAAATGGAAAAGAAAACTCACTGTAAAAGAATTCATACATGGAGATAGAAAACCAACTATGTAACCACTCTGTACATAATACACCACTGAATACTTACATGACAGATATTATGATGATTACACACATTATGTCATTATTATGATTACAAACTGAGCTTAAAGATAGTAGAAAGTTCATTTTCCCATTTAACAAACTGTATCTGAGGCAGTGTCCCTTCATGTGCCTTTGAAAGCAAGTTTATTACTGAAGGTTTATTTGCTGAAGCCTTAACTCACAGACACATTGGCCTATAAGCAGTAAGCCCCTTAGTGCTGCAAGTGTCAAAAGCCTGAGCTGCTGGGGTACCTGTGGGGAAGGGGAGATGGTTTATTTTTATCTCAAAGGCATGACAAGTCAGCCAACTGGGCTGACACCCACTGGAACTTCATGTATTTGTTTAAAAATCTTCAAGCAGTCACAGCTTCCAAAATTGCTCACTGATCAAATGCTGATTTCCTCTAGAAATCCTCAGATTTCAGAAGAAGCTCTCTGGCACTTTCAACTGTTGAGAGCCTCTAACATATTCAAAGGCAGAGGTTCACCTCAGATAAAATGGTTTATTACATCAGGGGAAACAAGTTCCAGTCTCACCTGACTCTAAAGCAGCAAACAACAGACTGAAGATACAGAAGTACGAAAAAAATTCTTTAAAGATTAGACACAAAAACATGGGCTTAAATAATCTGCAGAAAAGAATATAACTGAGGAATAAAGAGAACATATTAATATTTATCACATCCTGAATGATTGAGCCACATATCCCAGGTGTGAAAGCATTACAGGATGTGTTTTCCTCACCTTTGCTATCTCCAGGATGCGATCCATCGTTGGCTGCCGAGCCTGCCCTTCCATGGAAATGAGGTTTCCATCAAAACGGGCCAGATCAAAAGGAATCAGGCAGATCATGGACAGCCACAATAAGAGCATGTACCGAGTTTCCCAAGTCTGGAAAGGAAGGGTAAAACAAAAAGTTTTTACTTCATTTTCTGCAACATGAAGTGCTGAGAGCACAAACTACCCCATGGCTCCAAGGAACTTTCAAAGATGAGCAAGAGAAAACTCCCAGTGTGAGTGCCCCGAAACTCCAGAGGAGACAGAACTAAAAGCTTCCCAAACAGCAAAACTGTAACAAAATTAATGGACCCTTCCCCCCAGTCAGAAATCTAGGCATCCTTGTTTCCTTCCCAAAGGAAAACTGCACCTTCTCATTTTCCTGTTTCTTCCTTCCCTCAGCCTATCAGTGTCTCCACACACAAACATAACAGAAGTATGTTTTTCTCCTTAATTTCTTATGTACTGCTTTCATGGGTTTATTAAAACAACTTCAGAAGAAAGAAGAAAGTTTTTCAAGCTTTCAAGCTGTGCACTCAAAGCAGCAAAGTATCAGAATTGATGTTTATTACAAAAAAAAGCTTCAATTTAGAGCAGCAATACAATAATGGTCTTCAAATCCATGATTTTTGTTACTTATAATTGATAATGATCTCTCTTAAAATTCATCTATCTTAAGCAGCTCTCTGGAGTTCTTCTTTTTCCTTATTTAAAAATATAAGAACATAAACTACAGTATCCTGGAGTCAGACTGGATGATTTTTCAGTTACTCCTTTTAGAGGTTCAATGCCTTTCACTGCCCTTCTTCTTACTCTTAGTACAATCAGTTTGTTCCTACATGAGTGATTAAAGGTTCTACTTGCACCTCCTACTGCCACTGCTTCTAAATCCTTGGAACAAATCCCATGAAAGAAAACCAAGACCTCTCCTTGGGGAAGGCATTTCTTCTGTGACAAGATGATGGTTTTCACACCAAATTCAGGTGTTAACACCAGACAGGTTCTGTCACTGCTTTATATACTTTTTCCCGGATTTTTTCCTTCAGCTTTTTCCACTGGAGACATAAAAATTAAACAAAAAGTACAGCAAGTCCTCACCTCAGGGTCTCTTGGGTTCTGCTTTGCAAGCATATCCAAAACAGGCTGCAGGTCCCGGACTTCATGAGGGAACAGAGGCAGGAAACGTTTGTACCCTCTCACCTAAAGCAGAAAGTTTCAGAATTCAGTCATGAATTCACCCATGCAGCACCAGCACGTGCTGAGGGGAAAGGAAAGACCCTTGGAGGAATCTGTTGATTAGGATCCTCATGTCATAAGGATTCTAATCAAGAGTTAGCATGCAAATTCAAGTCTTAAATATCTTGTGATGTTTTTGTTTTTATAAAGTTATTAAGAATTCATGAAATGATAATTAACTTTATAACAAGGTACTTTTGGGGATTGTCTAGTTCAACCCTCCAGGTAAAGTAAGGTCACCCCAGTAGGGTTCTCAGGACCACATCCATGGGGTGTCCAGCATCACAAGGGTGGAGACCCCACCACCTCTCTGAGCCACCTATGCCAGGGCTGAGCCCTTACAGCCCAAAAATATTTTCTTGTGCTGAAATATAAATTCCACATTCATCTAATTGTTTATCACACTAATTTTCAACATTATAACTCATGTTTTATCACTCAGTATCTCCATGTCTACAATTTCTTTTCCACTCAGACCTTGATCTTTACTAATCTGGATCATTAAATAACATAAGCTATGGTGAAGATGGGAAACAGGAGAACTAATCTTTCACAGCACAGGTTAAAATATTTAATCACATTAGCCATTTATTTTAATAGTTCTGAAAATAACGAAGAAAATATTAGCAATTTACAAATTTCATTTAAAGAACATTAAATTTAGGATTTTTTTTTTACCTTTGTAATGATGTAGAGGAATTTAAAAGCCAGGTGAACTAGTGGGGGAGGAGATCCACTGTCCCGTACTATCTCCAACAAGGAATTCATCATCCCCTCTGGTGAAAGGAGGGGAAAACCAGTGAGACTACATGCAGCTCACAGAGTTTCTTGTACTTCTTATACAATAGAGGGAGACAACAACTGTAAAATGGAAGTACTATCAGCCACAGCAATCTTGTAATGCAAACCCAGATCTTCCAGAGTAACAGATTTTTAAGTAGAGACACAAAAATTATTTAAGGATGACATTCCTACCTAAGTGACGATCCAAAAGGTGAGGCTGCTCCTGGTACTTGTCCATTATACCTGAAAATGAAAAGATATCTGTAATAATCTACTCCAAGGTTCTTCCAGAGCCTTAACTGTGAGATATCCTCTGATTCTGAACAGTTTTAGCTTAAGATTTCTGCATCCCTGAGCTGCCACTGCCTGTAAGTGAGGTCACAAAGTTAGAAAACCATAGAGTGGATGGAGCCTGGAGCAACCTGGTCTAGCAGAAGGTGTCCCTGCTCATGGCAGAGGGTGGAATGAGATGATCTTTAAGGCCCCTTCCAGCCCAGAGCAGTCTCTAATTCCAAGTAACAGTACAGGCACAGTCTGTCCCCCTGACACTGCACTCATTTACCTTCCCTGAACCATTAACCCACTCCCAAAAGTCTATCCAATTTCCTTGGACAAACCTCCGACAAGTCATACTTTGCAATGAGGGTGCTCCTCACAATCCTCAGAGCTAGCTTCTTATTTTGAAATAGAATACAGGAAATTATTCAGCAAAGAACAAAGAATCCTTAACAAATTTTACCCTCAATAAACACAAATTGCAGCTGTTACCATTGTGCTACTCAAAACTGTTCATATCCCTTACTCTATTTTGGTGCCAGTAACACTGTCTCTTCCTTTTGGATACTGACTCGAGAAAGGACAAACTGAAATTGAATACTGAAAAAAAAATAAGAACAACCTGCCACAGCTTTCAGACACAAAAGCTTTTTTAATTTAAACCCAGAATCAGCCAAAAGCAGCTACAGAAATGAAAGCTGTATTCCCAAGGAGGTCATTAAGTGATCCAGTGTGGCACTGGAGATTGCCTGGCTCATTTTAGCTATTTGGTCAGAAAACAGCTTTTGAATTAGGAAACTAAAACCTCCTTAACCTCCCCTTTTCTGAATTTGTTTCTCTCACAAACAACTTTGCTCTCTGTCCTTTTTCTCTGCTCAACACATCAACACTTACATTTAAGACATGACTTAAAGCCAACAGTGCTGCAGTTGACCAGTGGATGACACTGCACAACCACTTTCAGACACCAGACCATCCAACAGTATCCTTGTGCAATTCCACTGGGATACCAGAATGCCATCAAGAGGGAAACTTGAGCTTCTAATCATCGCTGACTTCCCACCTTAATTAATGATGCCTTAAGCTGCATATAAAGAGCAGTGAACATGAATTCCAACACCAAAGCAACAGCTTTCCAGCAGAAGTGGAATTGAAGAGCAATTTTTTTCCCAGGTCACAGCCTGGCAAAGATAAAATAAAACCCCAAATATAAAAGCTGAAAAGAATGAACTTAAATTAGATCCCCTAAAACTATTATTTCAAAAAATATCTTTCTGTATTTTGTCTTCCTATATGTACAAAATTGAATTTGCAGATTAAATTGTTTCCCACACTTCTGTTTCTAATGGTTCATCAGATAATGAGCATCATGAGTTTTTCTGAATGCTTTGGAAACTTTCATTAAAATCCTCTGGAACAGGTGATTACTGCGTTCTCTGCTCCCAGATAAAAGGTATTCCCTAAGTTTCACTGTTCTAACCCACACATTGAGCCTCTTGGCAGATTTGGGACATTTTGTCCAAGAAGGATCAATGATACCTGAGCACACTAAATATTATAACTCAATACTGAACCATATTCTTTTTTAAGTATATTGAGCCTGTATTTACTGGGCAAGGATATACAGGCAGAAAGCTCATAAATACAATTTAAATGCACAGAAACACTCCACATGATGTGACAGACAGAGAGGCACAGCAAGGTGATTTTTTCCAGCAATGGTTTTTCCTGTCCCACTGAAATCTGACATTTCCTCTGTGATGCTCAACAACCTCACCAATGTGAGTTCCTGGGACTTCTGTCTGAGAAGTTACATGTCCATCATTTAGATGGAACAGTCAGTTCAGTCAACCACAATAATGCTACTGAGAAACTTCTGCAGGGTCAGATCTCCAAATCTGGGGGTTCCTCCTTTATTGTTTGCCCACCCCATTTCTTGTTGTCAAAAACAAAGCTGCTGAGTCAATATTTTGACTGGGACTTTTGCAATTTCACCATCCTTCAAAAAAAATACTCGCAAAACACCAGTCTGCTAAATTCAGTTTGCAAATACATGAAGCATTGAATGAACTTCTGCAAATCACCTCATCAGAATATTGACCAACACACAGATGTGCCTTGAAACAGGCTGGTCACCCAGGACACTGCTCCATGCACCTCACTGTGGCCCCTCCAGATTCAGCTGAGGCCCAGAGGCAGTACAGCACAGCTTTCCTTAGCTGGCACAAAAGTCAAATCAAGTTACCTCCACTTGGAAAAACATACATGATCTGCATGGATTCAGCCACTCTTCACATTTCCCATTAAATGAAAAAGTAAAAATAGGAACTTGACACTTTAAAGCACAAAATAGGCGTGCTTCGATGAGTAATTAGGTATAAAAGTTGTTTTATTTGACAGACACACAAACTTTTAACTAAGTTATGGCTTGAATTTGAATAGGAAACTGGAGGCCCAACATGAGTCAGAATTCAGATTTCTGGAACCTAAGATGTAAGTTCCTTTACAGCAGTTAAATACCAGGTAACAAAGGAATATCTGTAGGGAAAACAAAATGAGCAAAAGACCAAAACTGAACTATCTGTTGATAAAGTTCCAGCATTATCACTGACCCAAAAATTAGAGGTTTGGTCCCTTTTTTGGTAATCACCAATAGTAAACGGAATGATACATAACAAAGTGTTTGTATCAAGCAATAGCAGGACCACTCCCTTCGGCTGCCGTGCTTACCTATGAACCGTTCCACGGCCATTTCCCTTGTCACCAGCTCCCCGAAGACTTCCCTCAGGTTGCCGATGAGCTCCGCGACCTCCCGGCTCTCGGTGAAGCTGTCCAGGATGTTCCTGTCGCTGATGGCACCCGGCTCCCGCTCCTCGCCCTCCTCCGGCTCCCGCCCCGCTCCGTCCATCCCGGCGGGCCCGGCGCTGGCAGTGACAGAGGGAAGGGTCAGTTCCGCCGCCCCTCGGGGTGCGAGCAGGGCCGGTCCCACCGCCCCTCACACCCCGCCCGGCCCCGCCATGCGGCCACCGCGCCCCTCCCGCCGCCCCTCCCGCAGCCCCGCCCGGCCCTACCGGCCTCCGCCGCCGGCCCGCACCGCGGGGCTCCCGGAGCCGCTGCCCTCGCCCCTCCGGCCCGGCGCAGTGCGACCACCCGGGACAAGCGACCACCTGGACAAGAGACCACCCGGCACAAGCGCCCGGTGCCGCCCCGGGCCCGCCCCGCGCCGCCGCCGCTCCCGCCCTGCTACGGGCCGCCAGCAGGGACTAAAGGCGGCGGCGCCGCTTCCGAGCGCGGGCTCGGCCCGTCCGCGGGGTGCGGGGAGCAGAGGAGCGGACACGCCCTGGGGACACACACCGGGGATGGGGACATCCAGCTTGGGGACACTAACTGGGGATGGGGACACCCACCCTGGGGACATCCAGCCTGGGGACACCCAGCGGAGACGAGAAGACCTACTGGGGATGGGGACATCCAGCCTGGGGACACCCACCCCGGGGACACCGACCAGGGATGGGGACATCTAGGCTGGAGATGGGGACATCCAGCCTGGGGACAACAAACTATGGGGTCCTGGGGATGGGACAAGGATGGGGACACAGGCATGGGCACTGAAGGACTGCATGAGGATGGACATAGGGACTGCCAGGGAAGGGAGCAGGGATGGGGACCTGGGCATGGGGACCGAAGGGAACAATGACGGGGACCTGGGCACGGGGACCCGGACACGGGGACCCCAGGGAAGAGGACAAGGATGGGGACAACATGGTTGCACAAGGTGTGTGGGAGACAGCTGGATGATGTTGTTATCCATGACCTCCATTCCTAACCCGGCCCACACAAAAACACTGCATTACATGGCCAATATCACAACACATTATCTAAACCTCATACAATTCTGGAAACAACGCTGGAACCCTGAAAGCTCCAACTACAGCTGATTATACAGGAAATTCAAGGAGGCACTTCAGCCTGGCCAGGATGTCAGAACAGTTGCTCTTTCCTGCTATCCAGCAGCTCCATCCACACCTCAATATTTTATCTTCAGGCTCAAATTCATTCAATCAAACCACAGTCACAAAACACATGTACAGCGAGCACTGGGTTTCTGCAAGGCAAGTGTTTTATTTGAGAAGAAGTGTGAGTTCACAAGCACATCCCAGTGTGATACAGGTCAGTTTGTTCACATCCATAAACACCAGTGCACATGCACTTTGCTCTTTCTTCAGACCTAGATCTTCCAGCCATCAGCTACAATCCCAACTGTGTTCTAACTCTACTGTTCCGCTTTTCCACTGTTTTAGTTCTGTTAAGTTTTATAACCAACCGTGACAGAGTCCCCTGATTCAAAGGAAGTAAAATTTTTTCACTATTTGTATGATATTTACAGAGAGCAAAGTGCATTGTTTTAAACCAATTACAACATCAAATTTTAAACTTTATTAAATCATTATAGCACTACCATTTAAAGTTGAAAAAAAAAGCCTAAACATATTTGAGCACTTTTGAATAGAATATTTTAGTATTAGTCACGCCAACCATCTGAAGCCTGAATACTCAGGTCATTCTTACCCAAATCTCCTAACTCATATTTGTGGTACTGCACTTACTTTTCTCCTTGCCACTTTCTTCCATTAAAACCCCCCAGAGTCACTAATGTACTCTAGCTCAGATTGTACACCAATATCTTTGCTGAACACTTTTCTCCCCAGATTCCCACTATTTGTGTTTTCTGTAAAAATAAAGCAGTAAAGAACAATAAAACCCCTTACAAATCCATCAGATTTTACACTGTTCCTTCCATAACCCAGTGGTGGCACAACAGACCAGCTTTGCCCACTGCACTCATTTTCTAAAACTGAAAATACGTCAAGCACCATCAACCCAGCAGCCACAGGTGCTTCTTCTCACCCAGCCACAGAGCCTCCCTCCCACATTTTGCTGTCTTTTTACAAAGTTATTTAAATATGTCACTACTGTAGTACAACACACTGAAATATCACACTAAAACAATGAAATGCTATTATCAACTTTGAGTGGTAACAACCTACTTCTGACTGTACAGTTAATTACCAAGAAATTAGACATCCTTCCAGAAAATACCACTGGAATTTCAGTTCTTATAGCAAGAGAAAAACAAATGTCAGTAAATTACATTAAATTAAAATAAATATTAGAAATATTATTAATTACATATGGTTGCCAAAGGCAGCTACAGGGCCTTGTCTGCTCATTAAATTAAAAAGGGAATGTTTTCAGATTCACAGAATCTGACTGAAATTTTGGATTAGGACATTTGACATGCAAAAGGAAAGGAAAGGGAAACAGAAGACCATGGAAATATTCATGGGAAAAGGGCTGGCAACAGACAGAAAACTAAACCAGAACTAACAAGGGCAGACACAGGAAGTTGTTGTTACTTCCAGCTCCACTGTCCCACGACTGCAACTCTCCATAACAAACTGCTGATGGAGCAGCAGCAGGTCTGGGAAGATGCTGCTGTGGAACAGCAGTGGGAGCACAGCAGCTACGAGGTGAGAGAGCAAGGACAGGCTGACTGTCATGGTGCTTTCCAAGCCAGTGGAGCCTTGACAAACAGTGCAGCCCTTTACTACAGCAGGGAGGAATCTGTGCAGGGAAACTAGTGCCCAAGTTAAAGATTATACAATTGCTCTTAGTCAGTGAGGCTCAAAAGTGCACTAAGCCTTCTCCAGATCAGATGTTTTACCATCAATTCCGAGTTTGTGGTACAAGGGATGAGCGGGAGCCGCTCATTCCTAAGGGACTGTGTCAGAATTTCACAAATGTACCCAGTTACTTTAGAAGTTTCTTCATCATGTTCAGGGTAGAGCCCCTGTACCCTGTCCCAAAATGGTTCCAGTGGTTTATGTAATTAAAGAGCTGATACAACTTGTTCCGTTTCTCAAATCCTGGAGCTTTGGGTATTTTACTGTGATAGGCAGAGAAAAAAGAGCTGCTGAACCCCCCAAACATTCCAGCAATGGCCAGTTCAAATTCAGAATGGCCATAGAAGCAGGCAGGGTCAAATATAATTGGCCCAGAGTCGTCCTCAGCCACATTCCCTGCCCACAGGTCCCCATGCAGGAGAGCAGGAACAATTTCTACATCACAGAACATTTCAGGAATCTTTGGCTGAAAAAGCATAAACAGACATGTAACAATTAGAGGATTTTAATTAGAAGAAAATAATAAATAAAAGAAAGAACTGTAGCATGTTAGAGCCTGAGCTGACCAAATGCTGCCTCTGTTCAGCCCTCATGGAGTACTTTGGACATTGATGGCAACAAGAACAAGCCAGTGAAAAATGTTCTAGATTGTTCTTGACAAAGCTTAGCAAAGCATTTAATTCACAGTCTAGGATCAACACCTGGTACTGATGTATTGTTTCTAGACATGGGTACTGTTGGCTGTCATGAGAAATATAAAATAATTTCATTTAAACTAAAAAGTTTCAATGGCAGAAATGACTGCAGTGAGCATTTGCATCAATGAACAGAAGAGAGGAACACATCCCTGGTGTTCTCTGAGTGCTGCATGGACCATGGCCTGAACCTGCCTCAGCTGTGAGCCTGGGCCAGGTAAAATACAAGTCTGTCCAGGCAGGAGAATTTCACCCACTTCATAACACCAAGCTCTTAGGATTTACCATATTACTATCATTATTAGCTGTATTCTCAGAAATAAATGTTAATGCTGAATTACAGGGGTTTTTTTTCCACTATCTGTAAAAATTGAAAAGCAACAAGAATTCTGTTCAGCTGACAGTGTTGCTGGACCCACTGTGAAGCTCATCCAGACCCTGCTCTTCATTCCAAGCTGGGTAAATCCCTTATAAAACACCTTTACAATCCCACTTATACACATTTTCTGAAATTCTAGAAAATAGATTTAAAATGTGGTTCATACTTTTAGCTGTGACCAGAGTTCTCTGGCTTCTCTGTCTCCATAATCTTTTTCAATCAAATCCAGCTGAGCCTGGAGTCGGTGACGGATAAAGAAGGATGGCCAGTCACTCTGCCACTCATTCACCTGGAAAATACAGCACAAGTTTGTCACCCACAATTTTAACACACATTCATTCAGTGTTAATAACAGAGATCCAGTTAAAACATTCAGTGCTGACACAATGGCCTGGACAATGTCAGTGTGACCAATGCACAGCAACATTACATGTTTTGCTTTGGGAGTGCTGCTCTCCACCACACTTTGGGGGGGCTTTCGTTAATACAAGTTGAGGTCTGGCTATTTTCATTAATTCCCATTTTTTAAATGTATTTTAGAGGGAGAGTTTCTGGCGAGATCATTTCAGTTGTTCAATGTCATGTTTCAAATCTCTCTGGATATGCAGAAGTATTCATTCATTTTTACTGAGTAATACATTTCTAATTTGGTGAGAAGTTGTACTTAGCAAAGAGTTTGAGATACTGGAGGTTCATTCAGCTAAGTCACAGAATGAAATCCTGACACGTGCAGAGCCAGAAAATGGTGGAATTATCTCCAAGAGCCCTTTCCAATGTCTCATGGGACATTACATGATGAGGCTCTCCAAAAGCAGTGGAGAGATCCATACAGTAGGGGTTAATAAAATTGAGACATGGTATGTGAAGGGACACTGATTTTTTTAAGTATCACCAAGCTAAAGAACCACCACATCATTCCAAATTCTCACTCAATCCACCGTGCCTGCTGGCCATATGCACAGTACCAGGGAACAGGGATGGAACAGGGAAAGCAAAGCTGTGATCAGAAAGCTGCAGACAAATGGAGCAAGCTCAGGTATGAGGAGTTTACAGACCTCTACAGGTGCCTGTTGGCTTTCACAGCTGTGGAACAGACCATACCTGTGGGATATAACCACAGCAAGTGACTGTGTGGAATCCAAACTGATCCACAAACTGGGCCTCAGACTGACCGGCTCCTTTTCCTATAGAACAAAATGAATGTTATGGGATTTGAGATCTGTACATGGTATAGTTTGCAAACATAGAACTTAAGGCAGAAAAAAATAACTTTAAGCAATAAGTTACACTTATTTCATGGTCACAACCCTTTCTAAAGCTGGAAAGAAACCTTTCAGACTTGAAGATGCTGAATGGAAATGGAGACATAGTCAGTCACTGTCAGTGAGTTTGCTTTGGATAAAGGAGTTGGACATTCAGGAAAGGAGTCCAAATACAGTCACAATCTGCTGTTCTGGCACTTGGACATGTTGCCATTAAATGGGGCTTGGGTTTCATTCATAGATTACTTGGTACCTGCCAGTAATTTGGCCTTCAATCAAAAATAATGAATTGTAATTTGTCTACCACTAAGAGTCAGACCCAGTCCACCTCTGAAGTTATGGGAACAACACAGATACAGACTGGTACTTTAGATTTTAGTAGCAACAAATCAAAAAAATAATCCTTTATATAGCTGATTTTTCTTTTCATTTATGCTTTAATTCACTTTGAGGAGAAGCAATTTTTGAATATTTTGCTACTTATTTAAGTTCAAAAATGTCATCCCCAACATCTTTAAAGAGGAGCTTAATTCTGCATTTACTAAGGGACTTAAATTGTTTTTAAAATAATTTCTGTAAATTATTTCTGTATTTCTGATTATTCCTGTAATCAGTTAATTATCTAAACCAACAGCAAGCAAAAAATGGGATTTATGTAAGCTTAAGAACATTTTAAGAGAGTGAGAGTGCATGAGGCTGAAAGGTTTCAATGACACTGAAGAAGAGTTCAAATTGTCAGTTTGACTTAGGAAAGTTGAAAGCAATGCTGCACCACAGCTAAAGGAATTACTTCCTTTTTGGTTTAGTACATTACATCAATGCTTTACCAATTGTGCTTCCCTCAGTCCTCAGCTTCTCTCCAAGTTTCTGGTTATAAAGATGAAGCTCTGCTATCTGCTCTCCCAGTTTTGAAGAGTATCTGTAGGATCAAATAAACGAAATGGAAACAAGTGAACAAATATTACATAGAAAAAAAAAAAAAGAACCTCAATTAAATATGACCAAGACTATTTTTGCCAAACATAGAGCCTTAATCAATTTCACAAGCACCTAACAGGGAGCAAATTACTTGATAACAGCTCTGAAGACACAGATAATACAGCAAACACACTAAATGCTCTTGCAAGAAAGGTAGAGAGAACACAAGGTGGTATAAACAGGAGCAGAAAGGGCAGAAGGATGGTGTGCTCCTCCTTATCAGCCCCACTAGGAGCAGAGAACACAACATGGTATCTCCCCTTGGGCTTTACCCTTCTAAATCAGCTGAACAGCAGTTAAAAGGGTGTAAAGCTGAAAAGAAGCCCCAGGCAGGGATTGAATCGAGGCTGCCTAATGCTGAAGGCAGACAACTAAAAGCCAGTTATATACTCCACAGGTATCTTAACAGGAGTTTCAAGGATGAAAACTAATTTCTTCTCCATGCCCAGAATGGGCAGAAAATGATGGATTTCAAATTGCAACCAGATGGACTAAGGTTAGACATTGGAAAATCCTTCCTAGGAACAGTGGGATGGATTAGAATAAACTGTTTGTGAAGGCTGTGGAATTGCCATTTTTGTCCCAAATAAAATAGATGGGTTGGACAAGCAGCTGCCAGAAGAGCCACAGGCATGACACTGTTCCCATGTGGAGGCCTGGAACACAGCTGTGTTCCTGAAAATCTGTTTTCAGCAGCACACAACTCCTGAATTCCATGTTCAGGTTGGCTGACAGATGAAATGCAAGTTCATGTCATCTTCACTTAATCATGGCTTAATTCATACTGGAAGATTCTACTTAGAGAAGCAGAGGTTTCAAAGACCTAAGCAGCCTGTGAGGTTAAAGAAACCTGTTGGGCTGGGAAAAGAAACTCAAAGGAAAAATCTTGTGAGAGAACAATGAGCCAAACTCAGCTGTGATTACATTCACTGCAGCAGCATCTCAGCACACATGGAGCAGCACACAAATGAGTAGTGACAGCCATTTCCAGTGCAGGAGAAGCAAAATGTGGACAAGGAGTGTGTACACACACATATAGATACATACATATATATTTTTTTTTTTACTAGGTACACAGAGAAACACAGATCTCAACAGAGAGAAGCTCTGTCTCTGAGAGAGTAAAGAGACCCTGCTCATGAAGTTTCCTGGCTGACTGTAAGACATTAAAAAAAAAGTGCCCCAAAACATAGTAAAAAGAGATGCATGGACATACTTGTTGAGGTGCTTCATCTTTAGGTACTCCATGGCAAACATGGCTCCTCCTCCAGGCAGGTCAATCACTTTGATGGGCTGAGGCACTCTCACAATGTTGGTTTTCTGAATCGCTTCCAAACTTGCCATTTCCCCTTCAAACATTTTTCTAGCCTGTCAAGGAATAAGAATATCCTTGGGCTAAACTATGGATGTCTACAATGAGTACTTTGGAAAAAACAGGCATTTAACAAAGTGGCAAGGAATTAATTCCTCTTGATAAAAGGAGAAAGCTGCAGCAAGGCTTCAGTCCACACAGGAAGACTTAAGGGCCTTAACCCTAACTTCCTTTTTTTTTTCCTAAATTCATTCCAGGATTGTAGGATATGTCACATTTCACCCTGATTTCCAGCTGCTTATGAAGACACCAAACTACGTGGATGCAACAGCACCTTTGAGGATAATGTGGCCACTGCTAAAGGAGGTAACAATGAGCCCTTAAACTGGTTCTTCTTTCCCCACAGGCCACTGGATGCAGATGATGGCACAAATATTCAGCATGTGCTCTGCATTTTTGAAGCAAAAGTGCTGTTCTTCATGGCAGTTTAGGATGAATTTGATATTGATAAAGCAAATTTCTGTTGAACTGTGGTGTTAGAAAAAGCAATTGAGTATTCTTTAGTAATAGAAAAGTCAAGAGTTTGCCTTGAGAAGCTGCAAGAGTTTTATTTTTAGAAATGCAAAAAGCAATGGGGATGTTTGAAACTTCTGTAGCTTTAAAGATAATACGTGAGTTTTAGCACTGGCCCCTGTTTGTGCCCTCCCATTATCGATCCTCCCAACTGGAACATGAAAAGGAATGCAGTGAATGCAAAGTCAGCTCTGGGCTTTTCCAAACTCGAAGTACCACAATAACAGCTTTGTGCTTGGCCTCCTTTTGACAGAAATTACAGCTCATTCCTGCTGTTGAGGGTTATCACATTGCATTACACTGCATTTCACACTAACCAAACCCGCTACATTAATTCTGGATATAAAATAGACACAGCTTTAAAAAGAATACTGAAAACTGGAATAATTAGGTATTATTAACGATCAGCTGCTTTTAAAATAAAAAGCTATCTCTATGCAATAATAAGATCTGCTGGCATTGACCTCAGGTTTGTGGTTGATTTTCACAAATACCCGTCCTCTGTCTGTCTCATACGTTTGGCCTTGGCTGATGCATCCTCCCCCAGAGCTCCCCAGTGCCTTCAGAACTTTGGTGTTCAGCTCTGCCTTCAGGATCTTCTCCATGGTCACTTCCAGGCTGCTGCAGCCGCTCCTCTGCTAAACCTGCTGCGAAACAGGATTAAAGGTCTGGGTCCTTCTGCCACTGTCACTCTGCAATGAGGTAGGAAGGGCCACCCACCACAGAAAAAAAATAAAAAGAAAAGGAGCTAAAAAAATAGCTCAGCCAGAGAGAATGTTTCAAAATGCTTTGTTTGCCGTGGGCTTTTATAGCTATACATGAAAAATAAAATTCTATATAAATATTTGCTAGAATAAACTGGAGAGATTCATTCTAGGGGAGGTGGGTCCTGGGGCCTCTCACGGCGCTGGAGCTGCTGGTATTTGTAGTTTGGGGCCTCTCTAAAGCTCCGGGATCGCCTGCGGAAGGACCGTTTTAGGCCAATCCACTAGAGGGAAGCTGCAGGCAGCCTCAGGAATGGCCACAGGCCCTGTATCGGGGACATTTGGTGTGAAATCCAAAGCTTCAGACCAAAAGGATGTGATCAAATCCGCTAATCGGCCGCGGAGGGTGCGGGGAGGAGGATGAACCAGGCGGGGAGCCCGGCTGGAGCCCACGATTCCCCGCGGAAATTACTGCCGGTGCAGGACGGTGCCGCGGGGAGGGGGAGATCCCGGCCGGGCTGCGGGACGGGACCTGCGGGCACAGCGCGGGTGAGCGGCACTCCCGGGTCCCGGTGTGACGGGTGGCTGCTCCCGGTGTGAGGTGGGGGAGGCTGTTCCGGTGTGAGGGGAAGCTGCTCCTGCTGTGAGGGGTGCTGGTCCCTGTGTGAGGGGCAGCTGCTCCCGGTGTGAGGTGTGGGAGGCTCTCCCGGTGTGAGGGGGCCTTGTTCCTGCAGTGATGGAGGGCTGTTCCCGGTGTGAGGTGGCGGAGGCTGTGCCGGTGTGCGGGAACAGTCCCTGCAGTGTTGGGGGTTGTTCCCGGTGTGACGGGGCCTTGTTCCTGCAGTGAGGGAGGCTGCTCCCGGTGTGAGGGGAGGCTGCTCCTGCAGTGAGGGGCGCTGGTCCCGGTGTGAAGTGGCGGAAGGTGTCCCAGTGTGAGGGGGGCTTGTTCCTGCAGTGATGGAGGGCCGCTCCCAGTGTGAGGGGTGGCTGCTCCTGCAGTGAGGGGCGGCTGCTCCCGGTGTAACGGCGGGCTATTCCCGCTATTATGGGAACAGGAGTTCCCGGTGTTATGGGAGCTGCTCCTGGTGTGAGGGGGACCTGCTCTTGCAGTGATGGGAGGCTGTTCCCGGTGTGAAGAGGGGCTGCTACCGGTGTGAGGGGCGGCTGTTCCGGCTGTCAGGGGATGCTGTTCCCGCCGGGATGGGGGGCAGTTCCCGGTGTTACGGGGGGCTGTTCCCGCTGTTATGGGAACAGGTGTTCCCACTGTGAGGGGATGCTGTTCCCGGTGCGAAGATGGGCTGTTCCCGGTGTTAAGAGGGACTGTTCCTGGTGTGACGGGAGTCTGACATTGTTCCCCGCTCCGCACAAGCGCCTCGTGGCCCTCCAGAGCCAAACACACGGATTCCTGTTTAATGACAGTGCACACTCCATGTACGTACCACACTGACAAAAATTAGAACGTGAAGTCTTATTTTAGAGCTTCACCACAGAAATGGTGCTTTGGGATGAATGAGATGTCCAATGCCACCGAAAGGACATGACATTCTGCTGCTGGATTTTCATTCTGCGTTTTAGTTTCTGATGTGCACAATACAATTGGTTTCGCTATTTTGTGTGGTTTTATACAGGGGATAAATACCATTAGATTCAATTCTTAATTCCATGAAATCTGGACAGTGACTTACTAATAAAAATAAAAGAAAATCCTGGCTTTTTTGCAAACAATTAAAAATATAAAAATGAGTCATGGGTCTGCATATTCAGGCAGAGGCACTTAAAATGCATTAAACACAATGAATATATATTAAACACAATTAAAGTGTGTTCAATACAATAAAATTTACTAAATATACTTAACAATGTATTTATCTGTTAAATTCTACCAATAGTGTGACAAATTCTGTAGTGCTACAATTGTGCATTTGGATTCCTTGTAAAGGTCCCTCAGTAACTTTTAAGGACAAACTTCACTAAGCTAAAAATGGATCTATAATTATTATGTACATGCACAACAAGGTTTTGCCTTATTAGTGTATGTAATTAATTTGATAAATGTTTTTGTATGTTTTGTAATACTTTGGGGAAATAATTTGTAGGTTAAATACCTTTCTGTAGGAATAAATTATGTTTCATACCATTCTATGAGAAAATTCTAAGAGAAAAACATCACAGACACTTTGGTAAAAGGAACACAACTTGAAGAACACTATTTCAAAAATAAATAAATTAAATGTTTCTGGAAAATAAATCTTTTCTTCAGGTTCTTTAGAAATGGTTTCTTTAACTGGGGTGGGTTGGGTTTATCTTCCTTTAGAAGAATTTGAAGAACGACATCTCTGAATTAGATACCAGGAATGTGAACTCAGCCTTTAAGTATCATATAAGGCTTCTGATACAACATCTGTCTACAAAATTGTTACCTGAAATGTGGAAGAATAACTCAAGCCAAGTCTTTCATGTGCAAAAGGATTGTGTGACTCCTCCTACTCAGTAATAACAATCCTTTGGTGCAGCTTCATCCCAGTTTCCTATCAGTGTCTCCACTGCTGTGAGATACCACCAAGAGTCTGTGATGTTCCTCCTGGACCAGCACCGACATCCTTTGTGAGTGTGAAAATTCCAGCCAGTAAAATGCCGGAGTGGTGCCAGGACCTGGAGCACTCGGTGCATCAGCTTGAAGAAAAGTGCCATCAAAACCAGTCTCCTCACAGTGAAAGCCCAACCGGCAAACCCCCGTACGATGGACGGAATTTCTGTGGGCTCTATCCCCGGGTGATGAGCAGGCTCCGCCTGCTGGGCTGCGTGTGCTGGGGGAGCTCCGGGAACGCTGGCGGGATGGAGCTGTCGGGATGCTGAAACTGCATCTCCGCTGCGGCCGGACACGGCCAGGGCTGCCTGCAGCTCCGAGGGGTTAACCCTGAATCGGAGACAGCCAGACTTCGGCAGTGCTCTGCACATGCCCGCCCAGTGTCCGGGTGCAGGACGAGCAGTTCTGTCCCATGCACACAGCTACGTTGGTTTATTTCTTCCAAATTATACCCTTGGCCTCCTCAGTCACCAGTCTGGTCCCTTTCTGAGATACGTAGGAGGAATGCGTGGCTGGAGGGAGCATTTCCGCGGATGTGTGTCCATCTCCAAGGCCAGAGCCTCTGTTCCTCCTTCCAGCCATGATAAACACAAGATAAGGAGAGGCCGGAGCAGCACTCCTCGCTCCTGGTAATGCCTGTAGCAATCCCACATGCATTAAGTAAAGCCTGGGGCACTAGTTGGGCAGGAGAAGCTTTAAAAAAAAGCAAAGAAGTGTTTGTTGTTTCACACTACCCAGTCTCTTGGCTGCCTGAGGAAACAAAATCTCATAAATCTCATGCAATGTGATTATTCTATTTTATATATATATATATATATATATATATAGACAGATGATGATCCTGTATTTAATTATACAATGCCATAGCACAGGTGGCTGCAGTGCTGAGGAATCAAATCCATCCCTACCAACCTATGCCAGGTACTTGGTGTAAAGGTGATCTCTGCCCCTCCCACTTCCCCATGAAAACATGGGCAAAAAAATGGTACCATAGGCCAACACCACTATCCTCATGGTAATTCCTCTATCCTAAGCTTTCCCTTTCTTTTGAACACATTAAACACTGGGGGAAAGGAGTTGTTTGTGCCTTTTCAAAGGTAGTACAATAAAGATACACATTCCATCACAGCGGATTAAATGGATTCGAGAAAGGACAGTGATTCCTTATGCATCCAAGCTGTACTCAGAACTCACAGAGAACCATGTCTGTGGTATTGCCATGTCTAGGGAAGGCTCATCTTGTACCTCTAACTACCAAACACATCCAGAAATAAATGTTGCCCCATCTCACCTGCATGTTTCACAGGAAGTGCCCCACTGCAAGTGGCTGCATAGCCCTGGGCACCCTCTGCCCACAGCTCNTACACATATATATACACATATATGAGTACCCAAAGAATACTCGAGCAGCTGATCTGTGCAGAGCTCCGGGGCTGCACTCAGCTGTTGTGCACTGAAAAGCTCAAGTCACCTCCCGACAGAGCTGGTCACAAATCCGAGATGCAAAACCAGTGGAAGGCACAGAGCGAGCACGGAAAAGGAGGTGAACGCACGGGAGGGATGGGGAATAGCTGGCGTTGGTGTGAGCACGCACAGTCTGGGCTCCAGTTCATCCTGCAGTCATGGAATAATCCGGGTTGGAAGGGGCCTCACCAGGCTATCGGGTCCATCATCTTGCTTGAAGTAAAATTACTATTTTAAGTCCAGTTAGGGTGCTCAAGGCCTTGGGTCCCAGGAACTTCCACATTTTTCAGACTTATTTGTGGTGTTGGTGGTTGGGTTTGGGGGTTGGTTTGGACTTTTGTCAAGTCAGGGAATCTCTATTTTAGCGTGTTCCGACCGCAGCTCCTGTGTTTTTACTAGTTTGATGTGAAACCTTTTACCAAATAGTCGTTTGGAGCTGGGAGGGGCCCGGGCCACCCATCCTCTCCGGCCCGGCGGTCAGTGCCGATCAGTCTCGGTTCGTCCTGTTCAGTCCGGGCGGTCAGTCCCGGTCACTCCCGGCGGTCAGTCCCGGTCAGTCCCGGTCCATCCCCGGCGCTGCCGCCGCCATTCCCGCGGCGCTCGACTACTCGGCGCTCCTCCCGCCAGCGGCTGGATGGACTCTGCGCTCGGCAGCGGTGCCTGGCAGGGCCGGAAGCAGCCGCCGGCCTGTCTGCCTCGGCCCGGCGGGATTCGGCCGGACTCGGCGCCGCTCAGCCCGGCTCGGGCGGGTTCGGCTCAGCTCGGCCCGGCCGGGCTCGGTCCAGCTCGGCTCCGGCGGGCTCGCTGGACCGGACCCGACTCGGGCGGGCTCGGCTTGGCCCGGCTTGACCCGACTCGGGCTCCCGCGGCGGGGCTGAGGCGGGCGGGCGCCGCCATGGTGTGAGGGGCGGGGGCGAAGGGGCCGAGCCGGAGCCATGAACCTGCTCCCGGCCAACCCGCACGGCAACGGGCTGCTCTACGCCGGCTTCAACCAGGACCACGGTGAGACTGCGGGCCCGGGGAGCCGGGTGGTGCCAAGAGGGGCGGCGGTGCAGAGCCGGGGCCGGGCTGGGCTGGGCCTGGGGCTGCCGCGGCTCCCGGCCCGTCACTGCGGGGTCCCGCTTGCGTCCCGAGGCTGCTGCCGCCTTAGGGCATGCCCGAGGTGTGGCGGCTGCAGCTGCTGGAAGGAGCCGGGAAGGCCGCTGGCAGCGGGAGGATTTAGTGGTTCTCCCGTTGTCTTAGCGCTGGTGCGGTCGTGTGTGCGCCCAGCGCTTCGGAGAGTTGAATGGGTGGGTGGGTGAGTGGAGGGAGAGAAGAAGATACAGGACCAGGATTGCTGGGGGTTGCTGCACTTGGCTGTTCACCGTGTGTGGCTCCATGAGGCTCCTTAAAGCCTGTGCTTCAGGGGCTTCTTTGGGAACTGCCCACAGTTCAGCCCTTTGTCAGTGTAAGTACTCCGCATCCAAAATGAGTGGTGTAACTGCTTTTTTCTTTCTTTTTACTTGGTTTCTTTTTACTTTTTCCTTTGTGTTTTAAAAATCGTGGTTGACACTACTAATCACACTGGCAGGCAAGCACTGATACAACAGCCCCCTGTGCATCCTTGGCTTATCTTTTCCCTTTGTTAGAGGGGAAGGCATGCTCCAGAAAGGGGGTGCGTGTGCCTCATCCTGCTTTGGCAATACAAAAATAGCACCAGGCTTATGAGTAAGTGTCGTTTTTGTGGAATAAGGAGTAGAAGCTCATCATTTTGTAACATCCTCTTACTTTAACAAATAGTATTCTTGCTTAAGACACTCTTGCAGCCTCTGTCATTGTAGACTGCAGCTCATGTACCTGTTGCTGGCACTGTTGAAGTCGTGGGTAAACACAAATTATTCTGTTGATTTTAGTCAAACGCCTCTGATGACATCTTGGCAATAGCACATGAAGCAGGTAATGAGGTGAGAGCATCTTGGCAGCTCTCTTCCTGCTATCCCAGAGACTTGAAAAGAATAGAATAATTTGTTTCTCAGCAGCTCTGCACTTCCTTTCATCTTGCCTCTGCAACGGAGATGGAAAAAGATTTTTGAGGGTGAGCTTAATTTCAGATCTGCAGGGTCTGTAATGGAGCAGTGATGTTTGGTGTTTGGCCTATAGAGCTGTGTAAGAAGAAAAGTTTATCTTTTAGTGCAAAATGCCTTTAGATATTCATTTTAGTGTGAAACTTGTTTGTTGCAAAGGCTTCCTTAAGTTCCTTAAGTTCTGTAGCAATAAATGCAAGATAAACCCCTTCTCTGAATACTGTCACTTCCAAAGCATTTTAAGGAATTTGTCTTGGGAATCTGTGAGCTGGCAGTACTCGTGTCCCATCCTACCTCACCTGGCCAGGCAATTGAGTGATGACAAACATGAAGAAAAAACACAATTGGCTTCTGTTTGGCAGCTCCTGGAGCTGTTCCTGCTAGGAATGATGACGCTGCACTGCAGATAACACAGTGGCCTTTTATGAGTTTAGGGCTCTTGTAAAGTGCTGAAGGGCAGGTGATGTTTGGCCACCCGAAGGAGAGCAGAGAGGAGGGAAAGCTCCCTGCTTCCTTCTTGCTTCTGCCGGGAATAGAACGTGAGTCACTGGAGTGCTGAAGCTCAGAAGTGTGGGTGTCTGCATGTACTGTCACAATAACCTAATTTCTTAGTAATTTAAGACTGGCCAATCCCATAAGGATGGGAAAACAGGAGGAATCATCAGAGAAGTCTCTCTGGGGCTGAATCGTCCTGACTGGCAAGCGATAAAGCAGATGTGGTTGTTCTACCTGGGGCCTCCGTCGCTCTGACTTGAGTGATGCTGGTTTTGTATCAGATGCCTTTGCTACTTTTAGCTTTAAGTTAAAAGGAGGAAACAATGTAACACAAGGAAATGGAAGTTATCAGTTGGTTGAAGTCAGAACATTCTGATTTTAGCTTCTTAATTTCGAGACTGTGAGTTCCTGATTTCAGATCCTTTCCTAATGCTTTAAGAAGGACACTTAAGTGCTTTTCAGAAATGAACAGGCAAAACATTATAAAAAATGTCCATACCTGTAAATGGCTGACAAATTTCTCTTTTGTCACTGTTGCAGCCTAAAGCTGGTTTGAAAACTGAGGTGTGGGTTTGTTTTGGTGTGGAAACACTTGACTTCTGTATCTACTCTTCTCCAGTGGGCTAGAATGCTTCGTAGGACCCTGCAATGTTGGTAGGGTCTTGGCTTTATGCAGCATTGATGGTGCCAAGGAAAACCATCATGGCAGAAACTGCGCTCGACATCATTGCTTCCCTGGACTTCACCACTGCCACTGCAGGACCTCAGGCCCTAGAGCCTGCAGGTTTCTCTGTGCCAACGTGTCCCCTTCAGCCTGTGGCATCTTCTAGGCTGGTCATTAATTTAATCCTTTATTTTTCTGCAGATTTGGCGGAACAAAACTCACTCTGGCCTCACTGGCACTGGAGGCCAGTGCCACTACAAAAAGCACTTTTGTAGGAACAAGCATGACTGTGGGTCAGGGCAATAACTCTGTAATCATTACATTTTTAAAAAAAAGTATCTGAGTTATCTTTTGTCGGTGGCTTTTCAGCTCATCTGTCCCCTCTTGAAAAGAGGGGTGCATTTCTTGTGGAAGGAAGTGAACCTGAGGAAGTGTTCCCTCCTCTGTCAGTCCCTTCCAGCTCTCTCACATGGAAGGACTTACAAGCTGTAGCCATCAAATTTGTGATTCCACTGGTAACAGAAATCAGTCCGATGGGAATCACCAAGCTTCAAAGCTGCTCCTGTAACCTGGAACTGAAGGAGGAACAGGAATTTTCCTGTAGGTTTTTTTCTCTTGTTTGACTCAGGGGTTGCTGTGCCTGAGAGCTTCATGTCTCTGTGGGTAATGATCAACCACATGGGGAATTTCACCGTTACTCACATCCCCACGTTCTGGTGTGTTGTCTTCCGTTAAAATGTAGATATTCCCAAGGCATTAAAGCAGCCCACGTCTTACTCATGAGGCTGGTCCTGCAGAAAGCTGTAGTGGTGCTGCAGGAAGTGTAAAGTGTGTGTTTGATTGCATCAGGAATGCTCCATTTGGGTTGTTAGGAACTGCTGGGATCAGCACAACTCAAACCTGACAGCGCTTTCTTACTACAGAACAGCTTCAGCATCCCTTCCCTTTGACTTTCCTGGAAATACAATACGGGATTAGAAAACTGTTGCTTGAAAATAATTATATGGATCAGCTGTGAGGAACAAATCAGTTGTCATCCTGTACAGCAGTGCTTTATGTAGAGGGGAAGGTTTCCATTGCAGTTTGCTCCCTGGCTATCCTGGTAATGCTGTCCCTGTGCTGTGAGATCACGGCAGTGCATGCTTATGGACCCAGCTGCCAGAGCAAACCAGCACTGAGAGGGGAGGAGAGAAAGTGAACAGGGTTCATATCAAAGCCTGTTGCAATATGGTTGCTAATCCTGCTACAATTATTGCATTCACATTAGCCACTTTGTGTGTGTGTTTATGTGTGTAAACAAGAACTTTGTGCACCTAATTTATTACAGTATCTCGGACAGGGAGAAGTTGTACCTTGGAGTCTTTCAGGTTAAGGGCATAGGTTTTTGTGTTTTGTTTCCTTCCTCCACATGCCCTCTGATTTTTGGAGTATCAAGTTTTGGGAAAGTTGTGTTTAGACAGAGCTCCTCAGCTTTTGTGTGAGGGTTCAAATCATTGCAGTGCATAAGAATAGAACCAGAGTAACTGGAATTTACGTTCCAGTACCTCAGAGATCTTTAACTGGATTTTTGGTACAGTACACACAAATTGTGAGCAACCAGCCTGCCATCAGGCTGCTGCCAGTGACAGCAGCTTCTTGGTGACTTGTCATTGCTCTGACTTCACAGTGGCATTTCTTTGTACCAGTGCCTGTGTTCACCTGTTAGCAGGGTAAGGAGTAGGACGAGGGACTGGCAGTTTAATAGATTTCACTAAAGAAGTACATGCGTACTTCCACATGAAGAAGTAACTACCATTGTTTTCCTGAGAGTTTTAATCTGGCTTTTGCTTATGTCCTGGGTTAGACTTCAGCTACTGGTGTGTAATTATTGGCATGGTACAGCAGTCAGCTCTCGTTAGCACAGTTGGAAATGCTGTTTGATGAGCACTGTGCCCTGGAAACATCCACAGCAGAGTCATAATCATGAGGTGAATTTGGATCTGTCAAGAAAGGAGGGAGTTCACTTCATAACTGTTGGACCATAAACATGAAAATGCTGTTTTCCTGCACTCCAGTGCATGGCACAGGGTCCAGGTGGGTTGGGAATTGGTTTCCTTTCCTTCTATTGTTCTCTTACTTGCCTAAAACCAATACCAAGACATTTCCACCAGGCCAGCGTAGAGGACAACTTCTGTGGAAGATTTTCACTTGCCATCATTAGCAGAGCCTGTGAGTGCTCTTCAGCTTGAGTGTAACCATGCAGTCGTTGAGTAATGCTTTCCTAACCCTCTGGCTCTTGCTTCCTTCTTGAGTGTATCTGGCAATTACTATATGTGTATATATGTGTATGTGCTTTTTACCCCAGGATGCTTTGCATGTGGAATGGAAAATGGATTCCGAGTTTATAATGCAGATCCACTCAAAGAAAAAGAGAAACAAGGTAAAACACTTACTTATTACACCATGCTGCTCTGTGTTGGAAGCTCAGCCTTCTCATTTTTTCTTGACTGATTCTTGCTCAGCTTTCACTTTTCCACCCCTGGAAGGCTTTGAATAAAGCCTCAGGAAAGGCAGCTCCTGTGGTCCCACAGGGACTCTCACTCGTGCCCTTGCCCGGTCAAAAGTCTCCGTGCTGTTAATTTGCACAATTGGCTGATGAGGAATTTGTCTCAGCTTCTGGCAGAGTTGTCTTTGCTGTTGCTAATGTTTGTAGCCTGAGTAGGAGAGGCATTTCCTGGGTATTTTTGAACAGGAGGAGTCGCTCCCCACAGCCATCAGAAGTTGTTCTGTTCTTGTGTGCTGATCTGGATGATTCAGTGTGGCAGTAAAACTCCAGGCTTTTTCCTGGAGATCTCAATGTCACATTTCTCATACTCAAAGAATATTGTCTGCAAGAGCACTGAGAGCTCAGACCTCTAATGCTCTAAATTTTACCTTCTATGTATGCTTTAAAAATTTGGGAGGGTCTTAATGTGGTGAAGCTACTCCTGTGTCTTAACAGAAGTCAGTAGATGAGCTGTGTTAACAGTGGAGTTTTTATCAGAAAGCAAACAAAACTGAGTCAAAATATGGGAAACGGAAACTAAGTCGTGTCATTCTAACCCTAAATGTAGGAAGTAAGCTGCTAAACAGGTTTCCCAGCACTTTCAGCCTGTGGTGAGAAAAGGGATTTAATAAGAGGAAAAATGTACTTAAACTAGCAATTCCTACGAAATCAGGCACACTTTCACTTGCTACCGCTGTAAGGATTTTAGTCACTGTTCACATGGCCAAAGCTGACAAACTATTTTCTGCTCTTAACAGTAAATTCTTCCATAAGCAATATTCCTTGGGACTGTCACTTGTGAGAGTGTGCTCAAATAGTCAGGATTCAGCCTGCAGTCCTGTGGAGTTCCTTGTCAAAACTCTCGCTGCCAGTAGCTCTGGATAGAGATGCTTCCAGGACTCCTGTGGTGAAAAGTTTCTTATGAGTCAGATTGCCTTTTCCCTGTGGATTCTGAGAGCTCTCACTGAACTGGCTGTGTAGGTACACAGAGATTCTCTTCACTGTACATGTAGGTTTAAACCTGTCCAAGACACTCCCAGCTGGAGCTTGTCCATTTAATTTTCTCTGTAACCCAGTATGAAACCAAACCTTGTTGCAACCCCAGCTTGTCTGTCTGACATCCAGGAGTTCCAAGAAATTCCCATCTAAGCAATGATTCAGTGCTCTAACACAGATTCAGAACACATTACACATTCTTAAATTGTTTCAGGTTATCCCTTGTAGCTACTGTAGACATTTTTGTCACAGTGATAACACCTCCTCATAGCAGAATGTGCTGTCCTGCTTTAAATGCTTTAATGGAGTCGTGGGGAGGATCCGGTGCAGAAAGGGGTAGTGTTCAAGTACAACTGTTCCAGAAGGAAACAAGGCACTCAGAAGGGCTGTTGAAGAAACCACAAGGGCTTGTATGAAATCCAGGGCTTTACTGCTCCAGTATGAAGAACTTTCAAGGAATCCACATTCTCTGTTTTTTAAGAGTAGCCAGGGTAGGAAGATGCTCTTCTTCTCAGGTGCCTGAGAAATGTGCTGGGTAACACGAGCTTTTCTTATAACAGTGGTAAAAGTTACATGGCAATTTAACCGATTCTGACACTTTAAAATAAAACATTTGTCTTGCAGAGTTTCTAGAAGGTGGTGTTGGCCACGTGGAAATGTTGTTTCGTTGCAACTATTTAGCACTAGTAGGTGGAGGAAAAAAGCCGAAGTACCCACCCAACAAAGGTGAGCCTGAGGGTGAACCCTGCAAACGCCTGCCTTGCCCCTGTGTGACACTGCCCCGAGGGCTCCCACACCAGGAGCTGAGCTCCTGAAGGTCAGCTGAAGGGGATGCTGCAGCAGGTTGAAGTCACCGTGGTGCAGTGAGTTGCATCACTGCTGGTGCAGTGCTAACAGGCTGCTACCTACAGGGACTGCTCTCCAGGGCCTGTTGACCTTCTCACGGTGAACACTGCCAGCAGCAGGAAGCTCCCTGCCTGGTGAGCTTTGTAGGAAATGTACTACTCTTTTCAACTGGTGCATTAGCTCTATCATAACCCTCAGAGCAAACAAACAAACAAAAAAGCTGCTTTTCTTTAGAAAAATGTATCTTTATTGTCAGTTTTTGTGGTTGGAGTTGACCAGCTCCTTCCTGCACAAGTTACAGTGTGAATTAGGGGATTGATACGTAGTGGCTTAATGCCTTTTGGTTAGCAGGATGCCTGTCTGCAGCTGCTTAACCACTGGATGAATCTCTTGATCAGAGTGCTGGGGAGCTGCAAGTTGTTGTAAAGGGAGCTGTGGATCCTTGAATATGCCTTGATGGTCTAATGCAATCTCTGCACTGTTCTAGTCATGATCTGGGATGACCTGAAGAAGAAGACTGTCATTGAGATAGAGTTTTCCACAGAAGTGAAAGCAGTGAAGCTGCGAAGAGACAGGTAGGTACAGCAGAGGGGTCCAGGCACCCAGCTTGGCTTTATGCTCCTACTCATTTCCAGCAGCTTGTAAAAAGAAAAAGATCCAGCTGTAACACCAGCGATTGCAGGTGGAACATGCTTTTGGGGCCAGAGTATGAGGTGTAAACAGGCCACAGTTTAACTATACTGCTATGTGAAGCCTTGGTGAAAAGCCTACAAGACTTCCTCGTCCCCTAACGTAGGGAAATATTCTCCTGTGGCTCTTGCTGGTTTTCTAGGTATGGAGGAGTGTGAAGAAAATTCCAGCAGATCCCTGGAGCAACAGCAGCTGTGAACAGCTGGAGTCTGTGAATGCGTGGGTGGAGGGGCTGGATAACAGTGCTTTGCAGTGCTTATCATTGCGTGGCTGCTGCAAGGCTGGCAGTCTCCTGCGGGGGAGGGCAGGAGGAACATGGCTGTTAAATCAGTTGAAAGCCTTTGCAGGTCTGAGTGAATGTTTGTGTCCCCCCGAGTCACAGGAACTTCTGCTCTGTTTCAGAATTGTGGTTGTCTTGGACTCCATGATTAAAGTTTTCACGTTCACACACAATCCCCACCAGCTGCACGTCTTTGAAACCTGCTACAACCCTAAAGGTTAGTTGTACGTGTGGGCTGGGGAATGGAAGCAAGTTTATTGTGTTCTTGACATGCCATTTATCTTCAGCTGCCTCAGTCAGTTCTTCAGAAGTCATTAAACACTTACTGCACTGCAGTCGTGTCTTTTGGAGATGCTTTTGTGTTTGTAGAATGGTTATTAGAATTTATAAATACTTGGCCCAGAAAAGCTGTTTCCTGTGCTCATGTTATTGTTGAGATTTTTATAAGAGCTGTATGCTTTCTTCTGTAAAGAACCCGTATTTTTGCTGGAAGGTTAATTATAAACACAAACTCTAGTATAAAGTGCATCATTTCTCCTTCCTAATAGAGCTGGAGGTGTTGAGCAAACTCTTCTCTCCTGTTAAAAAGAGCCTAATGAGCAAACTGATACTGTTCTTTTTAAATAGCAAGGCCTGGCTGTGGCTGTTGTTGAACCAAGGGGAGAGGCTGGGGCTCATTCAGTGATGGCAGCAGGGGCAGAAGGAGCTGGTGAAGGGCTCCCTGCAGGGCTGGCAGTGGCTTGGAGGAGTGTCAGGAAAGGTGGAGCAAACACTTCTTGGTAGTGCTGCACGTGGAACAAGGGGTGCAGGCAGTGCTTGATTGGTGGAGAGGATCAGCTTGGATGTCAGCAGGGTGTTTTCTCCACCAGATTGTACAGGATTGGAATCCCCATCTCTGAGAGTTTTCATGCCTGCCTGGAGAAAATGTGGAATTGCTGTCAGGGAATGCCAGCCTGGATGCAGCTCCAGCAGCCTGACTGACTGACAGGCAGGGCCTGCAGGAGGAGGAGGTTTTTTCTTGCACTGAGGTTTCAGGAATTCATTTGGCATCAGCAGAACACCTGGGATTGGTGTGATTTACCTTAAATGGGCCACAAAACATTACAAAGAAAACAGTGCCAGTGCTGTAAGAACCAAGTTCAAACACAAATTAAAAATAGTTTCACTGATGGAGCAGAAGCTCAGATACCATTTCTGATAAACTCTTACCCTTCCTGAGCTGCTAAGGAGACCTTTTAACTTCTTCTTAAAATAGCTTTGCTGTCATGGACTGACTGGGCTGATCTGCAAAACCACCTGGATTCTGGATAAGCACAGCTGGATTACATTGAAATAAATTGATGAGAGCAAGTTAAAATTATGCTACTCCTCTGCTTAACTGTGCTCTGCACTCATGGACAGATGATGTTTTGGGACTAGCAATTAATATAATGGCACTAGCCATTAAAATGAGATTCTGATTTACTCCATGGGCATTTGCTTATCCTGAAATTATCAATATTTTAGAAACTTACATTTGAAAAGTTGATTAGGTTATGGAAATGATCCAATTGGTTTTTTTTTGTTTGTTTGTTTTTGTCTTTCAGGTCTCTGTGTCCTTTGTCCAAATAGTAATAATTCTCTTCTTGCATTTCCTGGAACACACACTGGGCACGTGCAGATCGTGGATCTGGCTAACACGGAGAAGCCTCCTGTGGACATCCCAGCTCACGAGGGAGTCTTGAGCTGCATTGCTTTAAACCTGCAGGGAACAAGGATTGCAACAGCATCAGAAAAAGTAAGGGTGATGTCCCCTGCCTCTGAATTACTGTGTGCTGTAGTGTAGTGAGATAAAATAGCAAGTCACATCCTGTGGAGGAAAGACAGAGAAATACCTACTGGGGAAATCTGCCACTGAGCTGTGCACTCTCAGTATTTCTTTATCTTCCCTGCTCCTCTGGGATGCCCAAACAGCCAACAGCCCAGGGCTGTGCCTGAGGTGGTATTTGTTTTAGCTGGCTGTAGCAGTGATTCTTCAGTGGCATTTGAACACAACTTGGCCCAGGTAGTTCATGTCTTTGATGTGTTCTTCAACAGATACTGTTAATTTAAAAAAAAAAAGCAGTGGGGAGGAAGCTTCTTTGCATTCTTTCACCTTTATTATTTTCTGCTTCAATTCACTTCACACCCACTGGCTAGAGAAATACTTGTAGATAGTTCAGTTGTACTGGCAGGCTCTGTTCTGCTCTGGCTTAGCCCCTGTTACAGAGCAGGACAGGGCAGGCTGCCCCCCTCTCACAGAAAGGGAGTGTGGCCACGTGTTACGTGGGGCTGAAGGGACAAGACACTGACATGAAATTAGGGTGCAGTGCAGATCCCCTGTGCTGGGCTGAGGCACAGAGAGGCAAACATGACAGAGCTGCCTTCTCCCAGGGAACCACAGAGACAGCTGCCAGGCCACTCATCACCCCAGGGAATGTCAGGCAGATGGACCCATCTTCCCTGAGGCAAGCACAGCTCTTGCTGCCTTCTTCCACTCAGCTGAAATCAGTTTCTTAAGGACAAGCCAAATTAATCCAACGAGTCTCTGTTTCACATAGTTTCTACTGCCCAGCCTGTCACTCAAACAGTTTGAAAAAAGAAAATGTATCCCAAGTCTCTCTTAAGCTTAATGACTGCATGTCCTCTAAACAGAGTTCTAAAAGCTGCCATTGCTAATTAAAACTCCATTGCTAAATAGAGCCATTATCTGCTGCATTTGTATTAAACAGTCCTTCTTTTGCATAATTTCAAGCAGCTTTTATTTTCCAACTGAACTAGGAGTCTGAGCACAGTCAGCAAACATCTCAAGCCTGTCTCTTAAATCAAAACTAAACTGAGTTTACCAAGTCTTTCTCTGCTGGGTTGATACTTCCTGGTGTGTGACTGGAGAGCTGCCTCTGTTAACCAGCTGTGTAACAGGAGCTGCAGATGGTGATGCACAGCCCAATGCACACCCAGTCTTCATCAGAGGAAAGCACCACTGATTTGTTGATCACTTTGTTTGAGACACACTGGCTCATTCTGCAGCTCTGCTGTGGGGCTGGCTTTACTCCAGCTGAAGGACAGTTTCCCAGTGCAATGTTCTATCACCTGTCTGGGCAGTGCCTCAGATTTGGATCAATACAGATCATGAGTGTGTATAACTGATTCTTCTAGCTTATGTCAACTGAACCAATTTTAAGATAAGACCAGCCACAGCTTGATTATACTTAGTGGGAAAGAACTGCCCAGTAGCAATGAAAAATGCAGTAGTACTGAGGGAGCACGGCAGAAGTGACCCACAGATCCTGGGCACACTCTGCACCAGCCAGTGTCTGCAGATCAGGGCCAGAGCTGCAGCAGTGCCTTAGAACTGAGCTAAAAGAGACTTCCTGAGTCACTAAGTGACAAGATTGTACCCTAAGGCATTATAACATTGTGGTGACAGTGTGTAGGGAAACCAGTGTTCTTCCCCAAAATTAAGAGAGGTTTGCAAATCTACCAAGAAAACCACAGCAGTGTGTGCAGGGGCATGCTGGTCAGACAAAATTTTAGGATGCATTCACAGATGTAAAGACAGTCTTCTGCCTTTCCTAATACAATGCTTGATTCCTTTGCTAGGGGACCCTCATAAGAATATTTGATACTTCATCAGGGCATTTAATCCAGGAGCTACGCCGAGGATCACAAGCAGCCAATATATACTGGTACGTACAGCTGCTTCTGTGCCATCTGTGGGTCTGGCTGTGCTGAGCCCCTCAGCCAGCACAGGATGGCTGTGGTACCCCAGCTGCCCTGGGCCTCTGCATCTGCCTCTGGGCTTGCTGCTGGGAGGGGAAGGCAGGAGCTGGGAGCTCTGTGAAGCCTGGCACAAGCTACAGGACCAGGGACAGGGCTGTGGCTGTTGCCAGGCCCCCACTCTGCCCAGCCCAGGTGGGAACTGGGGGATGCTGAACTTCCCACTGACACCCAGGGAAGTGCCCTGATGCACTTGAACACTGCTCAGGGGGACCTGGGGCGACTCAAGAGGAGGAGCTTTATCCCCACAAAGGATAGCTTTATCCCCAAGGATAAAGGGGAGCTTTATCCCCACAGCCTGCTGTGCAGGGCAGCAGCCATGGCAGAAGTGTGACTGTCCCAGGAGCAGGGAAGCCCTCTGCCCATTCCCCATGAAAACTCCCATTCCTGTGCCAAGCCCCACTGTGGGGTAGCAGTTGCACATTCTGCCCATTCCTCAGAGTAGAGCTCGTGCATTTCCTTCCAGTGGTGTCAGAGTGACCACACCAGTGGTGCCATGTCAGGGCTGCTGCTGCTGCTGCCACTGCAGGCCCTGTTGTGAGTGCTGCCTGTTCATCCCTAAGCAGCCCTGGCTCCTCCTGACCCTGCCTGCCGGGCTGGCACAACTGCAGCAGGAGAACTGTCTGTGCCAGGGCTGTGGGTCTGTCCCAGCAGAAATCCTGCAGCTGTCTGTGTTCTCTGCAGTATTAACTTCAACCAGGATGCTTCCCTCATCTGCGTCTCCAGTGACCACGGCACAGTCCACATTTTTGCTGCAGAAGACCCCAAAAGAAATAAGCAGTCAAGGTAGGGATGGAGCTGTTCTGAAGCCCTGGGGGGGGTCCTTGAGCTCTGAATTGCGTTTAAAACACGGGCCCTGTCAGTCGGTAGCAAAATCTCCACACTGCTGAAGGTGGAAAAATTTATCTGCTGGGCTGGTGTGCAGCTGCAGAATTAGGACTCTGGTAATTGCCAAGTTCCTGCTTCCTTTGCAGGGCTGTACTATCTCAGGGCCAGTGTAGGTTTTAGTGGACCTTAGGATGAACATATGTTGTGGACACGTTCCTCTACTAAAAATCAATCCTTCTGGCTGTTCTTGCAGTCACATAAAGCCAGCAAGGTAGTGATAGTGTCTCTCTTCCTGAGAAGGGGAATTACTTAGGAAGGGAGTAATTCCCCTTCTCAGGGTTATCTGATACTTAAAGATAAAAAAAAAGGCCAGTTAAACATCATGTGAACCCTGCAGCTTGTTCAATCACTCCAGCAGCTCTGAATCCACCCTAGTCAACACCTTACCAACCTGTTAATGTTGGGTTTTGTGTTCTCTTTCAGTTTGGCCTCTGCCACCTTTCTCCCCAAATACTTCAGTTCCAAATGGAGTTTTTCCAAATTCCAGGTTCCCTCAGGCTCTCCGTGCATTTGTGCCTTTGGAACAGAGCCAAATGCTGTCATAGGTGAGTGATGGAGGCAGCTCCAGGTTCTGCCTGGAGAAACAGGCTTTGAACTGTGCTGGCTTGGAGGGAGGGAATGCTCTGCTGAGACAGGCCTGTGTCCCTGTCATCCAAGAGCTCTGGCTGCTCCCACTGCCCAGGGAGGGAGGCACAGGGCTGGCACAGCATGGGGCTGATGGCCCAGGGGTCCATCCAGGGCACCTCTGTGAGTCTGAAGGGCAGCTTACACTGGAGCTGGAGAAAAGGAAGGCACCTCTGGCACAGCCCCCCTGACCCTGCCTGTTTATGTTGCAGCAATATGTGCAGATGGCAGCTACTACAAGTTCTTATTCAACCAAAAAGGGGAATGCTCAAGGGACGTGTACGCTCAGTTCCTAGAAATGACAGACGACAAGCTCTGACTGAGGGGAGGGGAGTGCACGGCTCCAAGCACTGCCTCGGCACCCCGCGCCTTTGAGGGGCAGGATCTGAGTGTCCAGTACTGATCCACAAGTTCAGTAGAGCTCATGGAGAAGCCTGGCTCAACATGATCACAAGCAGCTCTGAAGTAGTGGACTACATATGTTTGTTCTCATTTCTGCAAGTATTCATCATTAAAATCTCTTTGGGTTACTGTCACCAACTCAAGTTTTCAAGATGTGGCTTTCAACAAGCTTGTGCCTATTGGGTTTCTTTAGTCTAAACTGTGACATGACTGGAGCTCCAACAAGAGTGCCTGCCACAGGGAAAGCTCTGCAGGGGCTGTCCACACCTTCGGCTGGCCTTAGGACAAGGGATGTGAAACCAGAAGATTTTAGGCATTGCTTCACTTCCACTGCATGGCTGGGAGCTGGGGAACACTCTGGGTCATGCTTTCTCCACCAGGAGTCCTGCCTCCCCCTTCCTCTGGCACAGCTGAGGAAACAGAAAAGGTGACAAATATGGAGCAAGGGACACCTGTAGACCGAGTGCTGCTTGTCCTCTGATGTGGTGCCCAGGGCTGGGTGGTGGTGTGGCCCTGCCAGTGCTGCTTCAGGTGAGGGATCAGCATTACTTGTCCAAGGTGCCAAACTGTGAAGCAGCTGGAGGCACCTTTGGGCAAGGGCTGACCCAACTCCCCTCTCCTGTGTGAGCACAGCAAGCACCCAGGGCTCCTGTAGCTGTAGCGCTGATTCCTTCCATAATCCAACAGTTGGTACTGGTGTGACAGCTGCCAAACTGCGGCCAAACTGCTGCAGCTGGGAGGCTGGAGAGGCCATGTCCATGTCCAGCACAAGAACTGAACGAGGTGGCAGGAAGTTCTATGTCTGCAATGGCTTTAAACTTGCAAACTTCTCTTTTTTTTTTTCCTTTGAGCTGTCGCGTACTATTGCTGCTGGCCATGGGACAGGTAGGTTAGACTGAACCCACTGACTTGTACACTCTTCCCCAAAAATAGTTACCCTACTTCCTGCTGACCTAAGGCACAAGCTCCTAACCCAGAACCTGAGATAGCCCCAAGTTTGGCATCTGTGGCACTAAACACTGGGGCAGGGAGGTTTTGCTCTTCTCAAAGCTAATTTCACAGATGCTTCAGCCCTGACACGCTGTGACTTCAGTTGCAAACTCTAACTTTGACAAATCCCTTTTAGTGTCATGTAACCTACTAAGGACTAACTTACCATGTTGATGTCAAGGTTGCATGTTGCTTTTATGCGTATTTAACCACAGGAATTGTTTTGCACACTTATTTGTAATATGTTATTTCTTTTAAATAAAAGTGACTAACTTTGCTGTATTCACTGATGGTCGCAGCCATGGTTTCCATTGCTCCAGGCTGGGGGAATAAACGTGGTGGTGGCTGGTGAAGGACAGGAGCACGTGAGCCACTGCCTGGGACATGGACCTTGTTGGGTGTCCCCAAACAAGTCCAACTTCCCAGTGCAAACCAGTTCTTGTTCAGCACTCACCTCACCATTCTGAGGCTGCTCAGCTTGGAACAGCTGGAGCAGCAGAAGGACCTGGAGCTGTCATCTCCTGGAGGCTGTGATGGGAAAGCCCTGGAGATGGCTCCCCAAGGGTGAGGTAAATCCCCTCTCACTGTGCAGGTGCGAGCTGCTCATGATCCCAGCACCAGGAAACTCTGAACTCCCCCAGCCAGCCCCTGCCCCTGCTCCAACAGCTCTGCTGGGCCTCAGCTGCTGCTGCACCACCCCGCTGCCCTCCTGTCCCAGTCATCCTAGAGCTGACAAGAGCCTATGAACACTTTTCTGGGGAAGATTGAAACTCTTCTAAATGTGTAAAATTTTCCCTCTGCTCCCACGTGGGAGCCAGAATGAAAGTGACACACCTGTGCAGGCAGGCAGTAGTGCTGCACTAACCCTGGAAAGCCCTAATACACCTCAGACTTCTTGTGCTACCTGCAGATGGATGTGATTAGGTACAGCTGTTTGACAGTGATCAAATCCAGCACAGGATTGAGTCTTCCCAGCTGGTGCTGGCTCCAGGTTGCTCTGCCAGTGCTTCACCACATCGCTCGCTGCGGCTCTGCCTCCCGTGGCTGAATTTACCCAGCGCTGGCACAGCTCTACAATCAAATGGAACAGTGCTCAGTCAGTCACTCTCTGGCAAAAGGAATGTTGCTTTGAGGGCTGGGGGCCCTGTACCTGGCACTGATGGACTGGTGGTACCACACGGCCACGGGATCACCCCCAGGCACCAGGAAAGCAGAGAGCTCGCACAGCAAGGCTAAGACACGACTGTTCCTGGAACACATCATCTTCCCACCAGCATCTGCTCTTCAAGCACAGGGATTAGCAGCTTCTTTTGTACTAAAAAGTAACTCAACGCCTTCTCTCCCCATTTTGCCATCTCTATCCACAGTACCTGTGTCACAGTTCAGAATCCTGACAGGAAAACTTATGAGTCAGTGCACTGAATTCTACACTAATTCCAGGTATCTGGCAGCAGAAACTGTGGAATAGGAGATTGCTTTCAGAACCTTTAGGCAGTCACAATAAAGGAGAAAATACAAGATTAATCAGGGCAGTTGGAGATGTGAGACATGACCAGTTCTTACAGACACAGAGGAGGAGGGCCACGTTGGACACAGCAGCCACGGAATGGGGCTGGGTCACACTGCCCTGCCTGCCTCTGGGGCACAGGAACAATAACACCACTTCACTGCCTCCATGTTAAGCTATTTTCTTCCTCTTCCCCAAGGCTTGTGTTTGTTCAGACCATTCAGACCATGCTTTCTGTTCAAGGAACAGGTTCTGCCCATTCAGCTCCAAACACCGTGGCTCTCCCCAGCAGTTCCACAGCCATGCACAGCTTGTGGAGTTGGGTTTCTCCCCAGCTCTTGAAAGCATTGCCATGAACACCTGACCCAGCTTCCAGGAAAGTTTTCCTGGTCCTTGAAAGCATTTCCCCAACTGCTGAGAAACAGAGACTGTAACCAATGCAGGAAAAGGGGGTCAGACACCAAACCCACATTCGTGACAGTGATTCCAGAAAGTGCCATCTCCTAAAGCTTACTTCCAGAAACAATGATCCATCTAAGGCAGACAATGTTCCTGTGCCCTCCAGTGCCCCAGTCCTGGGGCAGGGTCCAGCCCCAGGCCCCTCCATGCCCATGGCTCCTGGGACACAGCATGGCTGGAGGGGGCACCTTGGCTTGGTGGGGCTGATGCAGAAGCTGCATTAACCCCAAATATACATGAATATTCCAAACACACTTGTCTGAGTAATTTCAACTTAGTTAATTTGCTGAATAAAATTTAATTTTATTTAAAAAAATCTTATACACTATTATTCACCTAGCCCTAGTTGTGAACAGATTCTCACTTCTGAAAATAAACCACATTCTAGTCAATTCATTCAACACCAAATTAAATTACTAGTACTGGATTTTTTTTCTTAAAAAAAGTATGTTAAAACTTTACTTTTTTTATTTTTAAAACCTCTAAAGAAAATGTTGCAATTGTACAGAAATGCTTCTTTTCAGGTTATGCTTTTTTTTTAAATGCCTGTTATAAATCCAGCTTGTGTAGTTTGTTTTCATATTTTTTAATGTATTATCTGCAGAGACATTGTAACAGTTCCATTGTGTGGATGAACACAAAACTTGTACAGATTTCTCATATTTGGTCTTTAGGTAAATAGTTTCCAAAAGCTGCCTAAAATAACCACTCCAAACTGTTCAGTCCATCATGAAAATACAGTTTTTCCTTTCGCAGCAGGAAAGGAAATATAAATAATGCATCTTTATTACAGAACAGGACAAAAACCAGATTCCGATGGAGCCAACTCCGGCTCCCACTCACCTGGCTGCAGGAGGAACTAAGACGTTGTGTGAGTTGAAGACTGAACAGCAGCCTTGTTTCGATTGAATTTTGAAATGTAAAGTGGAATCTATTACCACATTAAAGTGAGAAATTACCGATACATTTTAAAATGTTCAACTGCAGAACACACACTTAAAAAAAAAAAAATTATTACCATAATCTGGTAGCCACTGTTAGAAAACCACAACAGCTACTGGTCATGGAGACCCCGAGGTCAGTGTCTGACATCAAAGTGTTACAGAGAAATGGGGCAGATTAATTTCTACTGAAGGGTGCTTAAGCTTAAAAATATCGAATATACCTCTGACAAGATAATTTTACTCTTTTTAAAAGGACTTGTGATAAAGAATTTTATCTTTCTAAATGAAGAACAGTCTGTTATCTTAAACATACACAATATTAAGCGAGACTCTTGTTTTACTTTAGACTGGAAAAATATGCCAGGGACAGTCAAAGTCAACACAAAGTAACAAACAGCAAAAGGTAGCAGAGAGAGAAACAGGTAAGTGCAGCTCTGGTCAAATCCATAGCAGTTCTTTACGTCAGTTAACGGCTCATTTACATCAGAGTTTCTAATCAGTTACATGCAAGCCCAAAGAAGCGTTTGATCACTACACATGGTAATAAAATTTGATTAAATTTATCAGGCAACTGCTAAAATATGAAAATTTGCAGATGTAATAAAGTAGCTTTATCTGAACTTGAACAGGACAGACAAAAGTAAATCATTCCGTTGGTTAAAAAAACCCTACATTCAGTTTTTTACCAAACAAAATTTCACATGAAAAGTAGTTGTGTGATTCCAAAGTTTCCGGAGTAGAAATGGAGTGATTTGAAATGTCAAAGACCCCATTGTTTTGCAAAGAAATGAAAATACACCTCAAAAATTTCTAATTCCACATGTGAACAACAAAATACTGCATATCTATCAACAACTGCATGGGTGGGTGGTTCGGAAAGGCTTAGCTGCCACGGTGTCGGAATGGCTCCTGCCTCTGTTCCCTTTAGGAATTTACAATCGTTTGAAACCAGTCACACTAAGCGCTATCATGCTGCCGTTACACTGAGATCCTCAGTCCTGGGAATAATCTGACAGATCCTGTTAAAGCTGCAGCCCTCCCAGCACACACGGTCCGTGGGGCAGGAGGGGCGGGGGCACAGCCTCTACAACAACATGGTTCTGCAGTTTGACTTGAAATTACCAAGTTTTAAGGCCACCTGTGTTGGGTTTTGTTTCAGTGCTGAAAGTTGAAGTCTGATCACAGGGCCCCTTTCCCCACTGCGTGAGAACATGTTCCAACATTTTAGGTGTTAGATTTAAGCGTCTCCTTTTGGCACCACGGAGTTTGTTTTTGTTGTTTTTTTGTGTTGGTTTTTTT